>CM068493.1:855374-970374 GCA_034769265.1 Remorina albescens
CAGGAGAGAGGAGAGGAGACAGGAGACAGGAGACAGGAGAGAGGAGACAGGAGACAGGAGACAGGAGACAGGAGAGAGGAGACAGGAGACAGGAGACAGGAGAGGAGACAGGAGAGGAGACAGGAGAGAGGAGACAGGAGACAGGAGACAGGAGAGGAGACAGGAGAGGAGACAGGAGAGGTCTCTGTGGAGATCCGGACTACTCTGAGGAGTTTGAGGAGCAGATAGACTTGTTGGTCTGTCAGATGGAGTTTTTTGTGTGTTTCTGTGGTTTTATCTATAAAAACGTCCAAACAAACCGTGAGCCTGAGTGTTGAGTCCTGGGAGATGTGTGTGTGTGTGTGTGTGTGTGTGTGTGTCTGTGTGTGTCTGTGTGTGTATAGATGTGCATCAGTTGTGTCAGTAAATAAGCAGACATGAGACTTTTTTTTTGGTCCTCACGTTTGTCTTTGTTTGACTCGGCTTTAGGGAAAAAGAAAAGTGAATGCATTGTGTGTATGTATGTGTGTGTTCGTGTGTGTATGTGTCTGTGTGTGTATGTGTGTGTGTGTGTGTGTGTCTGTGTGTGTAGCTGCTGTATCTCTATGGGATCTACCGCCTTCCTCACTGAAGGGGAAGCAGTCCTGCAGCTCTGATGATGGTGATGGTGACGGAGCGTTGTGTTGCTGCGTTGTTGTGATGTTGCGCTGTTGTGTTGTTGTAGTAGTGAACGTAAAAAACTGCAGGATCAGGTGACTCACACTCTCTGAGAGTTCGGAGGAGGAGACGTGTCGATAAATCACTGAGTTCAGTCTCAGACTCAGATTTGATTCATTTGTGTGAGCGGTGAAGTGATAAAGACACATTTCTGCCCGAAGACTGATCAGATGGTTGATTTAAAAATGACGTCACTTGTCGGTTTCTTTGCTGCTCTGAAGTCTCCAGTTTGTAATTTGTCTCTCTGCCGTCGTGTTGTTGTTGTTGTTGTTGTTGTTGTTGTTTTTTTAACCAGCAGAACCCATTTGGGGTTTTTGGGATAAATAACTCTGAATGAGCTGTCGGGTCAGATCAGCTTCTCTCAGGATGAATGTGACGGAGCTGCAGAATCAGCCTGTTGTGTGTCTGTATTTCCGTTTGTTGTGTGTGGCTGTTCAGGATAAACAGTTTGAGGTCCTCCGGTGTCGCTCTACTGAGACACATTTGTCCGTCTTAAGTGGGACAGTCCAGTCTGACTGTGATGCGTTCAGGTGCAGGATGTGGCTCCTGAACTGGCCTCCATCTTTAACGAGCTCTACCTTTCCTCTCCTAACGATGTTGAAGTCGCCGACAGGAAACTGACGGCAGAGACGAAGCTGCTGTTGTTGACGACCGGCTCAGGTCAGATTTTAAAATACAGCCGCCCCCCCCATCGCAGCCCTAACCTTGGTCAGGAAGAAGACTAATAAATACATTCTGTTTAATGTTGCACGTTTTCCGGCGAGGGAGAAACACTTCCTCTTCTCAGCATCGGCAGGAATAACGAGCTCGTCTTTAATATTTAACGGCAGGAAGGAGAGAAGTGGATCCGATATACGGATGATTTCAGTTCAACAGGTGACAGTCGACGTTCCGCCTCGTCAGCGTTCAGGTGAACGTCCTCCATCTGTTGTTTTTCTGTTGGAGCTGAAGAAGAGCTGTCAGTCCGGGTTCAGGCGTCAGACCGGAAAACAAAATCTGTCACGAAAACAAAAAGCCAAACAGCAAAACTAAACTAAGCCGAGATCCAACTCCGAACCCTTCACACTGAAAACAGTCCGGAATCTGCACCGTTTAAACACACATCTGGTGGTTACAGAAGTCTGCGGGAAAATTCAGGAGATGAATCTGAATGTTTACATTTTAAAAGTCTCTTTGTTTTCTCTAATCCAGCGTGAACTGCAGCCAAGTGACGAAAAATAAACTAGAAAAGCAGAACAAGGCAAAATGCTCGATGCTGACACACTGAAACAGAAGGCAGAGCTTTACCGTGTAAACCGGAGGATTTGGTCTCCGCTCTCCTGCCGTGAAGACAAGCTTTCAATTCAATTCAGTTAATTTGAAAAGCGTCAAATAAATAAAAACGATGATGATGATGAGCTGAAGACCCAGATCAGGTATATCTTTAGTTAAATGTAACAGTAGGACAGAGTGTTAATAATAATAATAATAAACCCGGCAGCCTGTTGAGGCGATTTGTTTTGTCACAGCTGTTTGTTGAGTTTTAAATTCAGCTGAATGTTTAAAAGGCGAAATGAGGAGGAGCTCAGATTTTCCACTTTAACTGAGGACTGAGGACCGAAGGCGGCCCCCCTGTGGTCCTGGACCGGTCTGGGATCCCCTCAGTCCAGGTCCAGACTCTGAACTGTCTCCTCGTCACGGATTAATTTGTTGTCTGATTCATCATCCAGCTGCTGTTTCGGCTGCACCAACAGACACACAACTTTTTAGAAAAAGGTAATTAAAGGTGGAGCTGCAGACCGTCCTGCTGTAATGATCACTCAGCGCAGCTTAACCCGCTTCATTACATCACCACAATCTGGCGCCGGCGGCGGGGATGCTCGTAAGCAGCTCAGCTCCACACGGTTTTAACAGCAGTAATGAGAAGTTGGTCCAGCAAGAGGCTTTCTGTGAAAGTTCACATCAAACTGAACTTTGTGTTAACTCATTCTGACTCTGTGAAGTTGTGCGTTTGCTGTAATTGGTTCACTTCCTGATCCGGCCCTGAAGATGCGGATCACAATTAAACCCAGAAACCATTTCAGTCTCACCTGAGCCGGGACTCTGGCAGACTTGGGCCGGATCAGACGGAGGACGTTCTTTGAGTCTTTGGTAGTTTTTGATCCGTGTGGTTCAGTTGTGTTCCTGATCTCAAGCTGCAGACCGACAACTTTTAGTCTCTGCGGGGCAGATCCAGCTGAAAACCACTGCAGGAGTGATGGTACATTAGCTGTTGTTTCGCAAAACCATTAATACTCATTACAGCTGCAATTAGCCCCGAACGACTCGGTATCAGTGATTAAACAGGCTGCTGCTGCTGCAGGCGGAGGGAGGAAGATGAAGGAGCAGAGCTGAAACACATGAGCACATTTAAATCCACCTGAAGCTTCCTCTAAACGAATCAATTCTGCTGCAGCCCGACAGACCGGGGTTTGTGTATTTTTTGTGTTGTGTTGGACGGACGGTGTGCAGAGGCAGGCGGAGGGACGCTGATGGTTAGTCCTGCTGTCGGCTCACAGACCGGCCCGCTCGCTCTTTAATTACATTTTGGATTCACGTCTTAATCAGCTCACCTTGTCGCTTCGGCCCATTTTCGCTGGATGTTACGGTCACATCCATCTGACTTCCCTCCTGTGTTGACCTTGGAGAAGATGAATTATTAACATCTCAGATGAGTTCCTCTGCAGTATCTGCTGCACCGGTCAGGATATCTGCCCTGATCGTTCAGCTGGAGGTTCAGGTAAAGATCTGAAGGAGGACTGGAGGAAGTTTCCAGAAGAATCAGGTGAACAGGAAGGATATAAACAACAGGTAAAGACTGAACACGGTTCATTAGGTCCATCCAGCCATCTGAAGGTCGGGGCTCGGCCCTGGGGTCAACCTCTCCACCCGCTCACACCGCTGCTCCACCGTGCCGACCCCGACTTCATTTGTATTCTAGCTTGGCAGAGATGGAGCAGTCCTCCCTGGATGGTTTGGGTGAAAATACAGAAAACAGAGATGTTAAATTGTCACATGATCCAAAAGAAATAAACTGATACCAGCAAACTGCACCGATTAGAAACAGGAAGAAGAAGAACAGTGTGGATTGTTAATCATTAATTAGCTGGGTGCTCGTTAGCGTTCAACAATCAGCCATTTGTAATTACTAAATAAACATTTCCTCTCTAATTGATGCTTCATATTTTAATCTCTATGCGTTTTGTTCCAGTCTGTTTCCACCTCTGTGGATCTGTGAT
This sequence comes from Remorina albescens, assembly GCA_034769265.1. Classification (NCBI taxonomy): domain Eukaryota; kingdom Metazoa; phylum Chordata; class Actinopteri; order Carangiformes; family Echeneidae; genus Remorina; species Remorina albescens. The sequence continues at coordinate 859,328 of CM068493.1, forward strand.
CTGTGTCTGATCAGTAAAGTCAGATTCAGGTGAAGAACAGAAAGTTCTTTTTCACCTCTGAAACTTTGAAAGGAGCCACAGACGAACGAGTCCATTCATCTGTTGTTTGGAGGGGGGCGGGGGGTGATCAGTGTGGATGGCGGTGGTGGTTTTTTTTTGGGGGGGGGGGGGGGGGGCAGTTTTGGATGGGCCTGCCTGCTGCCTGTGACGCTGCGGAGGCTGAATCATGGCTGGGCTTGTGGCCGGCGATCTGTGACCCGCTGAGCTCTGATCAACTCTCTGCAGCCTGAGCACCAGAAACAGGAAGAGACTCTGCAGCGTGCACGCTCAACATGGGAAAAATACCATAAACTGACTGTTACGTACAACACAATCATGATATCAAGGAGACGATGCAGCCAACGACAAATTTAGTCCTGTGGAGCCCAAAAGTCGTATCGTCTTTCCTGCTCTGTGATGTTTTCCTCCTTAAACAGAATCAGCTGATCTGTCCGATCTGAAACTGATCAGATCTGGATCAGTCTGACTCTCTGACTCCTTCTGTGTGTTTATCCGTCCATTCTCATCCTCCATCTTTGATAGTGATGTCTGGAGTCACGTCTCTACGTCGGACGCTCCTATTGGCTCCGGTGGGTGATGTCACAGCCAATCAGAGAGTCTCTGGATCAGTGCTGTATGTTTCTGAGTTTATTGTGTTGACAGAATAAAGACAATCAGATATTTAGAGCTGATTTTTCATCATTAATGAGCAGAACTCCTGATCAGATAAAGATAGAAACAACCCAAACACATGAGAGGAACTTTTCTGTCTTCAGCTTTTCTTCACAGTTTTTTTTTGTCCAGTGGTCGTTCTTGTTTTCTGAGCTGAGCTGATTCTTTTTTTTAAAACACATAATTAAATAATAAAAAGTGACATCATTCCACCCGATCTTGGCTGAACAGTTTTAATGCTCAACAGCGTAAAAGAAAAAGAGATGATGTAAATCTGCGGCATCGTGTCAGTGGAGACGGCGACAGGCGACTTCCTGTCTGAGCCTGCTACAAAATAAAGCGCTAATAACAAAGGCGAGTGACATTGTGGAGTCACTGTGTCTTTGTTTGTTGACCCTGACTGATGATTAGCTTTATTTTCTAAATCAGTTTAACACACTGACACTAACGCTCTGTTCATCCTCTTTCCTCGCTCTGCATCCTTGTCTCCTTCTCACTAATCACCTCGTCCTCTCCACCTCTTTTCTCATTTCTCCTCTCTGCTTCATTCCCAGCTCATTTCACCTTGAATTTTTCCCCTCTCCTCACTTCTCCTCCTCTTTATCCCTCTCCTCCTCCTCCTCCTCCTCCTCTTTCCTCCTGCAGGTGAGAAGTGTCGGAGCTTCATTGATCTGGCCCCGGCGTCGGAGAGAGGTGAGTAATGATGGTCATTAGACATCACGTCCACTCCCTGCCGCTCCCCACCTGTTCATCCAGCCCAGAGAAACCAGGAAAAAAACAAAACCAGATAGAAACATCTCTCTTCCAGACTCCAGCGCGACTCACTTATTTATTTTACCTGCAGAAGAGAAAACACGAGTTTATTCTTGCGTTTAAAGACACAGTTTGCGATCCACCTTCTCCTCCAAACATGGCATCTACTGGGTTCTAAAAACCAAGATGGCTGACGGAGAGGTGACGTCAAATTTGCGTTCAGAAGAAGATTTAAATCTGATTCTACAGAAGAAAAAGGCTTCTTTGTTCCCGTCAGCATCCTCCTCGTGTTACAAGAGGAACGCAGATATTTGATCCGTCATCAATAATTCTGTTTTCTCTGAACGTCCTGTGTGATCTCACCGTTAGAGTTCAGACAGAATCAGGATGTCGTAAATGAGGCGGCTCATCATGAGCTCTTTGAATCTGACGGTCCGAATGAGTGGGAACAGTTTTGGTTTGATTCTCTGACGGCTTCAGGAGGAGGAGCTGGACGATGTCACATACAGAACAGGTGAGCTTCGATTTCACACGAGGATATAAAACGTTCATCTGGAAGCTCAGAGCTGTTCGATACACAAACAAACTTCTTCTGTACACACAGAAACAGCCACGAATCCAAAAACAAATGACAGACGTGTTTGTGCTAAACTCTGCTCTTGGTTGTTGGTTCGATTCCCTTGGCTTCCTCTAGTTTCTGTCACTAATCAGTCTGATATATTTTATAAAATGACAGGCGGCATTAACATAATAACTAACAACAAACTAACAACAAATGCCTTCAGTGTGTTCTGATTATCATTTTTTTGCCTAAATCCAAATTATTGATACTAAATATTGATCCAATAATCAATAATTTTGTTAACGAAGTCTAACAAAGGACATTTTAACAAACACAAAAACTGCTGCCACATATGAAGCCCCCCCCCCCCCACACACACACACACATACACACACACACACGCAGTAATTAAAGATGTAATTAAACCCATCTGAGATGAGACTCGGTCTGATGAGCTGCTTCCTTCCTGTTATCAGTCCTGCCGACTGAGTTCCTCCGAACAGGTTTTATTTACCTTCTTTGGTTTTAATGAAGTCTGGGTTTGCTGATACATATTCAATATAACAGAAACTGGGGAGAAAATTATTTTCGGTCAATATCGCAGCGTTGTGATTTTACCTCGCAGGAGTTTGATTCTATCGACTGGTTGGAAATGAAATCTGCAGCTGATGAGGAAGCTGATGGAGTTTTCATTAAAACTCAGATCTGATGCCAGATGACGTCCCTCAACACGCAGGGACTTTTTATTAAATTTGAATAATTTTTATCAACATGTACATAATGAATGAATGAGCCCATGTAATGTTTGAGCTAAATTTGAATGAGCCACACATACTGTCCATCACACGCAGCTGAATTAAAACGCCTCCATCAGCTCACGTTCCTCTGGTGGCTGAGCAGCTCTCACATCGTTTACTTCTGCAAAAGCTGCAGAAACTTTCTTTTTTCAAACTCTTTAGGAATCTGGAACAAACTCCCAGACGATGTAAAACCTCGCCTCTAGATTCACCGTCGCTTTCAGTAAAAATTTCCAGCCGCGTTGTCACTCCTCTTCTATTTAAAGCATTCTTGTCACTACACTCAGTGTCTTATGTGAAACACTTGAATATAGAAATTAGTTTCCCGCCCAGAGAGAGGAAATGTGACAGGAAATTAGGCTCCCATATTGGTTTGCTCGGGGAGACTCATTGATACTCAAATTGAAAAGTCGGCCTGCAGGTTGTACCCCCCCCCCCCCCCCCCCAGCCACAGAGCAGATAATCTGTTTAATTCGCTGTCGCCTATTAAAGAGGAGCCTTCTGAGTTTTACAGAACTCTAACTGTGGAGAGGAAAACCAGGAGCTGTTAGGATGAGTTCATTATCCTGCATCATGTCATCTTCCTCGGAGTTTATTTCCCTCTTCGCCGTAGAGAACACACACACACGCTAAAGAGACAATCAACGTGCGGCAGACGGGCAGGTGGAGATATCAAACACACCCTCCTCCTCCTCCTGCAGGTCGATCAGAGACAAATGGCTCGACGACAGAATCGCAGAGAGGACGGTCAAATGTCCCCGGAGACCAGAAAGACAGCAAACGCTGAATAATATTCACATCTGGGGAGGAAACAGCTGTAGAACCTGCTGAGGATGTCGAAAAAGAGCAATCATGTCAGCAGGAGTGATTAAATCAAATTGTCTATTTGTTGAAGCTCAACTTAACTTAATATGTTTCTATATAAGTCTCACAGGTCTCCTCTGTTGTTTGTGTTTGTCTTGTTCCCTGTTTAACTGAGCTGTGTGTGTTTTCAGGTGTGTTGTGGTTGTCGGTGGTGTCCGAGGTCCTTTACATCCTGCTGCTGGTCGTCGGCTTCAGTCTGATGTGTCTGGAGCTTTTCCACTCCAGCAACGTCATCGACGGGCTCAAGCTCAACGCCTTCGCCGCCGTCTTCACCGTGCTGTCCGGTAAGATGGGCAGAAACCGCGGCGCTCTGTCAGTAACACTCCGAGATTTAAGAGTGAAGCAGAGAGACTGCTGCAGATTTGTGAAAGGTCGTCAGAGGTTATCCCTTGGAAGGCTTCGCCCGGTTGGGAACCAGGGATTTTTCTACCAACTCACGTTAAACCTGTTACGCAAGAAGCCGGCTGAGCGTCCAGCACGCATCGATCACTCCATAAAGGCTGTTCGCTGTGAGAAACAAGAAAACTAAATATTAACACTGAAGTTTTCCTTATTATGAAGATAAAAAGTCTGATTTAATACATCTCTGGTACAAACTTTAAGTTCCATAAAGTTAAAGCTTAACTTTCAGTAAACTTGAACAGAACTGAAGCTGCTGAATGAAAAATAAAATCACAACAATGAGCATAAAATGAATCATTAAAACTTTCAGAAACATTTAACACAAAATGCTGAATGCGCTGTATATCGTGGACTAAACACAAACACACACTACAGCTCTACACACACACACACACACACACAAAGATATTTCCTAGAAACCTGTGTTGTCAACTTGGAGTTGAAGGTCGAGGAGAAATGACTGTCTCTTTATGGTGAACTGTAAATCTGCAGCAGCTGAGGTATATTTATCACACACACACACACACACACACACACACACACCCTCAGGCAGGCTGATTATAAACACAGACACGTGGCTCTAACACAACACACACACGGGTGATACACTCATAGAAAACAAAACAGCGTTGCTCGCTGCTGCTGCTGCTGCTGCTGCTGTTGTGCGTTTGTGATGTGTAACTTCTGCACTAATGTGTGTTTACGAGCGATTATTCCCCCGTCTCTGATTGATCGGAGGTGCAGCACGTTCACTCAAGTGATACTCTATAATGACTGATTATGATAATTACACGAGCTCTGATTTGTTTGAGTCAGACGTTCGGTGATTTACTGAGATAATTATCAGAGCAGGTGATCTGGAGTTTTAACGGCTGATCGTTGAGTCGCTCGCAGCCTTTAAAAGTCCGAACTGGTGTTCAGAGACGTCACCTGCTCGTTGGTTCATCCTCTGGGGAGCAGGAAGGTGACTGCTATGGCCACTAACTTGTTGAAATTCCACCTTCGCAATTCCTAATTTCCAATTTTTCTGACTGAAAATCCTATTTCCATATATTTGTTTTCATGTTGTGATGTAACATTTGTCACTTTTTTTTTTTTTGTGTGTGTGTGTCTTGCTGGCCTTTTGTGTAATGCAGAAAACGTTTGTGTGTGTTGCAGGTCTTCTGGGTATGGTGGCCCACATGATGTACACTCAGGTGTTCCAGATCACAGTCAGTCTGGGTCCTGAGGACTGGAGGCCTCACAGTTGGGACTACGGCTGGTCCTTCTGGTTAGTCAACAAACACTCGGGGGGGGGGTTATAAAGAAATTCAAATTTCAACCACACAAATATCGGAGGATCTTTGGATCCCAAAAATCGACCTTCCTTTGTCAGGTTTTTGTATCCTGCTGCTCCAGTTGTGTTTTATCATTACTCAGCTGACACTGTTACATATTTGGAGGATTTATTTAGAATGAAGTATGAGGAGATGGTCTCTCTCCCTCTCTCTCTCATATTTGTACTTCTTTTAATTATTTTTGTATGACATTTATATGTATATTGACAATCAATATTAACATTTTAATCAACGACTGCTCGCTGGGCTTTAATTGTTGAACTGAGGGAGCTTATTGAACCAAAGGTTGCAGGTACAGGCACAATATTTTTCAGTTATTCATATTCACAGGTTTTCTTCCAGCCCAGTGAACATATGTGCTCCATTTACAGCCTGATGCTGAGAAACTGCTTCCACACACTGAAAATCGTGGCCCCGTTCAGAGGAAATGGGAATATTATGGGCTGGTAGTTTCATACTGTATCCAGATATGTTGCTGGAGGTGAGGGGAGTGTGTCAGGTGGTGTTTCTCAGATAATTATCCAGACAAGACTCGACTCGACCTTCCTTGCTCGCTGCTCAGAGGTGGAATCGAGCTGCAGCTGTCGTCTGAGTTCACTCGGGTCATTTCTGGATCACAGAGAAACAGAAAGTCGGAGATGAGCGGCAGTGTGTGATTTTCACACTCGACAAATAAATCTGCAGTTTCGTTTCCCGACAAGCCTGAAAAGTTTTGCAGCCTGAGAAAAACACTTTGAAGCTAATCGGCTCTGTAATAAACACACAATCATTCAAACAGCATCATCACATCAGAAAAGAAAGTTTGGCCACAACAGACATTTGAGATCCAACAGATGTTTGTTGATATTTTACGATTGATAGTTGCATCGGTTACAGACGTACAGAGGAAGTGATGACTGCCATTAAAGATGGTGGATTTCTGTTTTTTCAGATGAACAGTGATGAGGGCCATCATTCATTTCCCATCATGCTGTTCTTTCATCTCTTCTTTTATTCTTACTCGTCATATTTAAGGATCCTGACAGATTTCCCGTCGTACTGTGTTTGACGCCACAAACGCCCGAACCCCAGAGCCTCAGCAGTTGCTCAATCAGTTAGCAGCACAATGACGTTAACTGGAGCTCAGAGTCTGTGAGCTGTTTAAGTCCCAGAGGACTCCGTCTGACTAACAACACACCTTTTGAATTGAAGTGTTTCCATTCTGCTGCTGACGGAGGGCTTTAGGACGTGTTCATTCATCATTCCCTCTTCCTTCCATCCATCCATCTGACACACGAGCAGCCAAAACTCCTCCAAAGATCCCCAAGAGTTCCCACGTCAGTAGCCTGATAACGGGACGATGCTGTTTTTCATTTCGCCGAATTCCTTCATTCTGATTCGTCTCCAGGATGTTTCAGGGCCTTCATCAAAAAAATCTGTAAAACTCAAAGTCGTTCTGGTTGGCAACACAAAATCTATCAACCTCCTCAATGGAACTTCTCCTTCTCACCTTCTCCGTCTGTGTCCCCGTCTCTCCAGCATGGCCTGGGGATCCTTCACCTGCTGCATGGCCGCCTCCGTCACCACCCTGAACTCCTACACCAAGACGGTGATCGAGTTCAGGCACAAGAGGAAGCTGTTCGAGCAGGGCCTGCGCGAGGAGCAGAACTACCTGGACCAGGAGGCCTTCCACTACTTCCGAGACCGCTCGCTCCAGTCCATCTCCAGCACCGTGGAGGTCTACCCGGGCCACAGCGGGGCCAGAGGCGGGATTGTTGTCGGGGGGCCCCGGTCCGGGATCAGGTCCCGGTCCAGGCCCCGGTCCGGGGCGGGGCAGGATGAGAGCTGCCTCCGCCACTATAGACCTGGGGGAGAACACAGACTCTCTGGGGGAGGAGCAGTGCTGAATGGGGGTCAGGTGGGACCGGGACGATCAGGCGGACTGCCCCTTCTGGTCTGGACCTGGATACTGGTTTTCACGCCAAATTCAGAAGCACAGCAGCCGTTTTTCTTTGACTGAAGATGATGATTAACGGACTTGTGAAGAACACAAATATGTAAAGTTAGACGGATATAACCTACATATGAAGTGACCGTTAATATTAAGTGATGAAAACTGAGATTCGTGACTTCCTGGATGGAAATGATCTCACAGTGCTATGTGTAGTATTTTAACCTAGCCCATGTTAGCCTTCATAATAATAATGATAACTTCTATTTATGTAGCAACGTTTAAAAACAAAAGTTTACAAAGTGCTTTTACAGACAGAGAAAAAGAAGGACAACAGAGAACAAGACGCACAACACAAAGAGCAGCAACAAGGCTGAAATGAACACGACTGAAGGAGAGGACGATGAAGCACAGAAACAAAATGATAAAAACACAACATAAAAAATAAAATAAAGTAAAACTGTAACAGCTGATTGGACAGTCCGGACGGTGGATAGCTAGTTAGCGTGCTAACATGTAGAATAAAACAAGAATTAATATTTGTATTCCTTTAGACTGCTGGAGACAGAAAAGATGCTGAACTCATAACGTCACTTCTAGCTGGTAATGCTAATGTTAGCTTTGTAGCAGTAAGTAAACATTTAGCGACTTTTATGAGCAGCGAACAGAAATAACAGGAAAACAGTAAACGCTAAGCAGACTGACTCAGTAATGTCAACGCAGCAATAAATGTTGGTGTGAGTCCTGGTCCAGTTTATTATCTACAGAAATGATTTGTGAGAGGAATGATAGCGTCACGGATCAGATCCAGATCTGAAGATACACCAAAGTGTTTCTGGTCCCCCACGATGAAAACCTGGTCTGGCTCAGGACAGGAAGTTGATGTGTTCAAACAGAAAATGCTACACATAGCGAGGTTGAACACCGGTGTTAAAGGTACGTCTGTGTGTGAGCCTCATCTGGCTGCTTCTGTCCTCAGCAGCTTGGTGACGCTTTTCACTTCAGAGCTAATTTGGTACAACATGAAAGGTGAACCACTCAAAGGACGAGCAAAGACGTGTTTTGCCTTTTGTCCTTTAATAATAGATTTTATGAAGAAAATCAAACAGCGAACCGGCCTCAGTGCCTGTGTGTAGCAGATAGAGCTCATTAGCATTTAGCTTCCTCCAACAAATTTCAGTCAGTTTTTTAGAACCGAGCCGACTTCCCTCCTTAAACAGAATCAGCTGATCTGTCCGATCTGAAACTGATCAGATCTGGATCAGTCTGACTCTCTGACTCCTTCTGTGTGTTTATCCGTCCGTTCTCATCCTCCATCTTTGATGGTGACCTCTAGAGTCACGTCTCCACGTCGGACGCTCCTATTGGCTCCGGTGGGTGATGTCACAGCCAATCAGAGTGTCTCTGGATCAGTCCTGTATGTTTCTGATCTCACAGAGGAGAAGTTGGTCTGAGTTTGAAGTCGACTTCATTCTTATCTATAAAATCTATTTTCATGAAAAGCGACGGTTCTGTTTTTGGTTCTATTCTTCTTCTTTTTTTTTTACTGAGAGGACACGTGACCGGCAGCCTCATCAATCGGAGGTCAAAGGGTCGTTCCTCTCACGGAGTTAATGTGCTGAACAGTCACAGGGTCCTTGGAGAACCTATAGGGAGTCGTTCACCTTTGACCTCTGTGGAAATTACCTGCATTAATTTTCTATATGTGAGTCTCAGGGGGATATACCGAGGGGATAAATCCTAATCCTGACGGAGGGGAGGATTCAGAGTGTCAGTGTCCGACTCTGAGGGGTCACAGATGTGTTGTATCCATCCATTCAGATTTCTGACAAGCCGACGTTTTTCTCTCTCTCCCGAGTGTAGAAGGCGGTGAATCACCGGCCCGGACTGAAATGGATTTTCTGCGCTGATTGATTTGGTGAATCACAGTCTGGCTGTCCTGAGTCCAAACCTCTGAATCACTGCTCACGTCTTCAGCTTCAGCGTTGAGCTTCGTGATGAATCTGAACCAAATAATTAGTCGGCCGTTTGAAGGGAAGGTCGACATCAGAGTTTAGAACTTCCTCTGAGCTAAAAACTGGAGAAAAATACAGCTTTAGTTTACATTCATATCAAAATTCAGTTTTGACCTTAAGGGAAGGAAATCAGCTCCTGTTTGGCTGACTTTGTGCACAAATCAACCCGTCTGGTCCCTGACGAGACAAGTTTCCTTTTGGCAGGACTTTTTCTTCTCATTATACAACTAAGCTGTTCAATTTGAGTCATGGCATTCATCAGGTTCATCAGGTTTTTCTAATTCACCTGCCTCCCTAAATGTCTGTACAGCCCTGCATTTATTAATAATCATTATTATTATTCTGCTTGTTTAGCAGTTGGGGAAACACTGATGCCCCCCCCCCCACAAAAAAAAAAAAAAAGAACCAGATGAGGCTGCTCGTGTCATTTTTGGGATCAGGTTTGGACATTTGTGGTGAGTTGGACAGAAAAGCAGCTGCTGAGGACGCCTGGCCGGAGGAGTCGGGCTTATATAAGGCGTGGCTTGTGACCAGCAGGGATTAAATTGGCCGAGGACGTTTTGGGGTCGACATAATCCAAACACAAGTTTCTAAATCCTCGTGCTGCCTGACTGTAAAAAGTGCTGGACTATAGTGGCTCATCAACCTTCTGTGCACTGATGTCGAATCTGTTTGAATGTATTTACTTACATATATTTATCTATGTATTACACTTCCTGCTTCCTGACTCTTTTTTTCACACCGACTGATAATCGCTCTGATCGTCTCCTCCAGGTCAGAATTAAAGTCAAATCTTCCTACAAAAACAACACAGAGCACATAACAATAAATAGAAGAGACAAAACAATCCCAGCTTCGCTCCGACCGACACTGCTGGGCTGCTGCTGAAGGGAGATAAAGATTTTCTACTTCTGTTCCGGTAAATCTTCTCAGTGTGTTTGTCTTCTGTTCCATTTCACACTCCTGCAATCAGGATTAGTGCCGATGCTAACACACGCTAACATTTTCACTGAGTCAAACTGTGCTGCTAATTTTTAGCCCGTGACAAACAGACGTGTCTGATGAATATTGATGAATGTGAGCAGCAGCTGCATTTGTTAACTGTTTTTAACATTATCAGGACACACGCTGGTTGTTCGGACCTGATTGGTCCAGAATGGAGACAAAAGGCGGCGGGAGCACTTCTGGGTTGTGTTGTTGTTGTTTTTCTCAGTTTTTAAACTCGCTGAACTTCCAAAGTAACAGGCTCAAAAAACTCGACTGAAGTTTTGTGATGATTTTGTTCGTTTGCGTGTTTTTGTTTGTAAAACAAAATGACGGAATCTGTTGCTTCATGTGGACTTTTACTTTTTGTTGATTGGTGTTTGAAAAGCATGTGGTGTCATAATTTTAGTCTTATAATTCTGATGCCACTGGACAGGAGAAGGATCTGGAGTCTCAAACCTTCATTCTGTCATTCTGCTGTAAACAGAAGTCAGACTGTACTGAAGTCTATGGGAAAATGTCCCTCCTCCTCCTGATGAGTTTATGGTCTCAGTCTCTAGTTTACAGTCTTTAATATAACATGATGTTCATTTTTTAAACGAGGCTCCATTTAGAGGAAGGAGGGGAGGGGTTAGGGGGCGGGGCTACTGTGTGACTAACAGACTGGACCATCCAATCAGGAGAGAGTACAGAGCAGGTCAGATCCACCTTCTCCTCCAGATTAGAAACAGCAGTTTACAGACCGAAGGGCGACGACACTGATCTTTCATTCAGACTCATTTTATGGATCCGATCAGCGTTCATGTTTAATTCAACGAACAGACGGAGAAACATGAATTCATGATGTTAGACTGAATTCTAAAAACAAGTTTATGGCCTGAACCTCAGACCTCCTAGAGGATGATTGCCTTTTTCTGATGAGTCAACATGATCGACCCCCCCCCGTGATGAATGGACTGTGGGGCTGTGATGAGATGCTGAGGGGGGAGAATAAATAAGCAGTTAAAGCTTCTGTTTCACTGCGTCGCTGGACGCTGGAGGATTTCTAACAGCAGAGACATGAAGCTGCTTGTTCAGCCAGAGAAAGACACAAAATGTCAATTCATTTATAAAAATACACTCATTGATTATTGATCCACATGACCCACTTTGTAAAGTTCACTTTTTCAAAATAAGAGAAATGAGGTGATGAACTGTGGCACTGACATTTAGGGACGCTTTTATACAGTTAGATAAACACGAACACTCTTAATCTTCATAACGAGCTGACATTTAATCAGTGAATTATTATTATCTAAATCAAAATATAAATGTTGTTTTTATATTTTCAATACACGTTAAAGTGTCAGCTCACTGAACGTGACGATGGAAAGTTAGAAACTGAACTTTGAAAAAACTGACCTGTGATGTCTATTTTATATTTTTACATATTTATATTTAAGCACCAAACCTGAGTACGTTCAAACTGAGGAAACACAAAAAACCTAGAAAGATAAAGAAAATATAATAATAAATAAATAATAATAGAAATAAATCCAATAAATGACTTAATTAAATGCTGTTGAGGTAATATAAATATGAATGACTAATAATAACTGAAGTAAAAGGTATAAAAAAAAACAGTACATTAAAAAATCTGAATAAAATATGTAAATCAACAAACTAACAATGAAATGGATAAATAAATATAAATATTAAATTAAAAGCCAGAATAAAAACGGCCATCTTGAGTTAAAATGATGCTCTGTCGGACCAAAGAGGCTCAGAAGGTAAAAAACAGATCTGAGAAATCTGAAAATGAATATTAAACCCAAAACCAGTCATATTATATGACCCGTTCAAGCTAACAAATATCAAAAACCTGAAGGAAACGCTCAGTTTAAGTTAAAAAACGTTAAACTTTTTGTCGTTTGGGTGAAACCTCGGTGATGAATGTCTCATCTCGGCGTCGGGCCTCGGACGATTTATCGGATGTGTATTTCTGCGCTGCCTTTGAGCTTAATGGGGCCTGATGACAGAAATCCTTCATCTCAAGGTGGAGCTGCATTTTTCAGCGGGAACAAACAGGCAGCGTGACCTTCTCCATTAATGAAACACAGAATTAAACAGGCCAACTGACATCACCACCATTATTAATACAAATAGGTTGAAGACGGGGCACCTGGAGCAAAGGGAGGAGGAGAGCTTGTAGGTTTACATCAGAAAGAGATGATACAACTCATTTGTAATGAGAAAGCCCCCCAGGGTCAGCCTTTATTCCCATGACCCCCCCTCACCTGTTCTGTCTCTGCAGAGGCCGATCGATGCAGAACCGTCCTCATTAACTGACATTCAATGTCTCTGGACAGTTTGTTTGTTGTCTGAGCTCATGAGTTCATCATCAGGATCCAGATCCTCTGAACGTACCAGCTCTGATTGGCCGATTCCGTGAAGATGCATCTGAAACAGGATAAAACAAGTCGATCAATTCATCAAATCACTCGACCCTAAAATCTGTTAAATCATTTCCCCTTTAGAGTAGAATGAGTTTATCGGAAGAGAAGTGAAGAGAAAACAGACGGTTATATGAAAAACAACAAAGAAAGTGAGAGTGTGGTGTGTTCTCAGTAATAACAGGCACAGATCTCCTGTCCAGGGTTTTTCTGTGACACTGACTTTTTTTAAAACACTGAACAGCTTTGTTCTCCTCTCCGAAATAGATCTATCGCAGTTTGGAGCTCCTCCAAGCTGCAATATGTAACTTTAGGATGAGAGAATAATTCTCATTGTTAACAATCAATACAATCAGAGAGGAAAACAAGCACGTTGATATTAAATGGCAGTTGAAGTGAAAAATGTTGCAGAATGTTAATTCAGTCCATGTGGAGCTGAAATGAAGTCCAGTAAACGCCTTGTCAAACATTTAGCTCGACGCGGAGCTGGATGGATTTGTCCAGATGGACCAGGAAGGCCCGTTTGTTTCCGGAGCCAGTTCTTCTGTCTGCTGCCAAGATGTAGAGATACAATATCAAACATGTCTGTGTATTAGCAGTAAAATATTTTAGTGCCCGATCTGGCTCGGGACGGGCGAGGCCCCATCAAACACCCAGAGTGGCACTTTAAAGGAGCTCTGAGACGGTTCTGGTCCCAGAGGACGACTCAAAGTCAGAGAGCAGCAGCGAGCCTGCTCATTAAAAGTGGGACTTTTATAAGACTGCCCGTCGTACTTATCAACAGTAAAGCAACCCGCTGGGTCTCTGGCTTTTATAGGAGAGGGGATGGCCGTATATCACCTCAGGGACGTGTCTTTGGAAGGACCGGGTGTCCCTTTGATTTGTGTCCCTCTCTGCTCTGTTGGCACAGGGTGCTCTGTTTTTTTGTTTCACACGTCTTTGTTCTTGTTTTACACAACAGGTCGACACAGAGGCTGCAGACGGATCCATAAATATCCTCGTTGCTTCTGTGCAGCTCACCGGTGTGTGAAAGTGTGTCTGTGATAAACCGACCTCCGACCTCACAGTCCAGTTACCCCCCAGGGTTAGACCACTGAGCCCGAGGAGGCCGATCCTCAACAGGACTCTTACTGGGATGTTGCATCAGGGAGCGGCTCTTTGATCTGTTGTGTCTTCAACTCAGAGTCGAAGACGACGGGTTGAAGACAGACAGAAAAATGTTCCTGGTTGAAACGTCTGATGGTCCAACTGGGAGGAGACCCAGAACCAGCTGGAGGGACTCAACATCTGGACTGACCTGTTCAAGAAGAACACAGACGGATAAAAACTGTTCGGGACATAAAATAGATTAAAACCTGCAACAATCAAATTTTTCCAGCAGGAGGCAGAAAAACACCAGAACGAGGTGAAGGTTGGAGCTGCAGAGACATAACAGACTATAAACCTGGACCTGGACTCTGGAACCTGTGAAGAGAAACCTTAGACCTGCACTCAATCTAATTACCATTAGATTATATTGAAGTCTATGGGAAAATGTCCCTCCTCCTCCTCCCGATGAGTTTATGGTCTCAGTCTGTAGTTTAATGTCTTCAACACAACATGATGTTGATTTTTTAAATAACCGCTGTTGTTCTTCAGGGATAACGTACATCATTTTGGTTATTTTAAGTTCAGGCCCGTTTACACCCGAAGAGTGAATATCTGAGTAAATGAATCTTTGGGTAGGACTTTGTGAAGTTACTCGGAGAACAAGGCTTTCTGGACCACGAACATTCGTGGTCCTCAGAGGATAATCTTAGTTGTGGCTGTGGACAGTTAATCCTGACAAACCCAGCGGGCCGTCACAGTCGGACTCACATGAGGAGGCCTCTGAGTTTGGAGCCGCCCTGTTGGCCTGGGTCTGGATCAGGAACATGGAAGACTCTGCTCTGAAGGTGTGAGCAGGCTAATGCTACGCTACGTTAGCTGGTCGACACCAGGACTGTGGGACGTCAGCAGGCGACAAATAATCTGACCTGAACGCCGGCGAGCTGAGGAGATGAATGATAATGATGTTTATCAAATCAAGCTGCTGTCTATCGATTCATTCTGGAGATGTTGGAACGAGTTTATCAGTGAGTTTCTGCTTTAATCATCAGTTGGTAACACACACACACACACACACACACACACACACACACACACTGTCCCTCTGCAGGGACGTGCAGCGAATGAGATGAAGGAGAAACTTGTTGGTCACAAACATTTATTCCCACAACAAGGGAGGTGTGTTTGTGTTTGTGTTGCAGTGGCATTACTCTTCATATATCAGGGAGGGCAGCTGATGTTACAGCCTTACTCTTATTTATTGATTAAACTTTGTCCTTTAATTTATGTCCAACAAACACAAACAGACACACACGTAGAAACACACACTAACAATAAGTCCAATTTGCTCGGTGAAATTAAAGGTTTAAATGACTATAAGATTTTAAAACCCGTCGAACGTTCTTCCTGCTGTTTGTTTGATGAAACTAGATGTTTTTAAAATTTTACATTTTCATTAGAAAGTGATGAAACTGACAGAGGAGAGGATTCAGGAAGTGTTTAGAAAATGTTTCCATGATTGACACGTCAGCGTTAAATGTCTTAGAATGACTTTACTCGTTCCATCGAGTTAAAATTGTGTTCATATTTCGTAGAGAATTCCCATCAGAGATGAAGAAGACTAGAAAAATAGTAATCGATCTAAAACATCGCACCATATTTCCTGAAAATGCAGAGCTGATGTTTTCCAAAAACACCAAATTTAAGACTTCATAGAACTTGTGTGTACTTTTGGAGCTGCTGCACCTTCAGACTCAGCTGGACCTGAATGGGGATGTTGCAGCTGAACATCCATCAGATCAGCTCAGGCTGTGCAGCCTCCTGAGGCTCCGTATGAAATGTCAGTTAAATATCAGGAACATCAGCTCCCACTGACCATAATACTCCCCCAGAGCGCCGTTCTCATACGAGCTGTAATGAAGCGCAGCAAACTGAGCAAGCAACAGCTGGCGTGCAGATATTACGGTGATCGTTTTCCACCCCGGAGAGAGAAGACTGCGTTGCCGAGATATCAGACACCGACACAGCCGCAGAGTTTCTGAATTTTATGGTGAATTAGCGAAGTGAGGGGAAGTCAGCAGCTCCAGAGAGACAATGAGTTAGGAGGAAGATAAACAACTTCAGCTGCAGCGTCCTCACCTTTTTATTTGTAAATGAGCTTCTACTGACACCTCATGGCAAATTCTCATCATAACACAAACTGAAACCTGCACACGAGCTGCACAACTGAATATCTACGGGCAACAAAAACTAAAACAGTCTTCAGGTTTAAAGGTCAACCGTCAGCCCTTCTGCCACTTTGTGATGTCACAACAAAGCAGCCACCGCTCTAAGCCACACCCACTTATTGAGGTTGTTCCCCTGAAATCTGATTTGTTTTTATAGAAAGCTGTGTGTGTGTGTGTGATCTAAACTGGACTTCTGTCACTTCTAAAGGGTCTTATTTTAAACGAACGGCTGCGATAATTAAAGTCCTCGTGCAGGACGGCTGCTGATCCTGAAGGAGGGTTTCAGATGGACAATCACGTCAGGCTGCTGAGTGTTCTGAAAAATGTACCAAAATGAGTTAAAGTCAGCAGCCAGCGGGACTCTTCTTGTCCTATTATGGTTGTCTTCTCCGCTGGACTTTCTCAATTTGAATATCCACACAGGCTTCACTTCATGACGCTCTTCAGGACCTGCACGGTGCACATCCAGCTCAGGTCATTGTGATGTTTGTCAGTGAAAAGCTGAAGGTTTCAGTTTATAGTTTAAATCAGTCACTCTTATGTTTCGTTATGAGGAACTGTGTCTCTAAATTAATGTTCTCATCACAAATTATCCATCCAGTTTTTTTTTTTTTTTTTTGCCTGTAAAGCAGCAAAACGGGAAAATGTTTCTTTAAAGTGTTCCTCGTGTGATGTGTGTTATTTTTGTTCATTTAGTTGGGAAACATGTTGTTGTCGTTGATACAGAGAGGAGGAAACTCTCAGGTCAAACTAGAGACCGAGACCATAAACTCAACAGGAAAATGTTTACTGAGGAGGAGGAGGGACATTTTCCCATAGACTTCAATACAGTCTGACACTGGAGTCGCCCCCTGATGGTCTTTTTTAGGCTCTTCAGCTTTGGCCTCACAGACGAACTGATGAACTGAGTAGATTCTAAAGGTCAAAGGTCACCGTGACCACAAACTGTTTCTATTTAAAATGAAATAAACTGAACCCGATCTGAGAGGTTCTACTTTTTAATCCCACCCCTTTTTCAGGTAAATGAAATCTAAAGTTTGTTTCTAATGTGTGTCTACTTTAAATCTACAGATTGTCATTTTCATGCGGAGCCAAACGAAGATCTTCGGAGTCTTTGAGGTCCTGGAACCAGATCAGAGTCCGAACTGAGTCCTGGTGAATAAGAAGCAGGTCAGCTTATTGAAGTGTATTTGTTTGTGTTCTGTTCTGGGGTCCTGGTCCTGGTCCTGGTCCTGGTCCTGGTCCATGTCCCGGTCCTGGTCTTGGTCCCGGTCCCGGTCCTGGTCTTGGTCCTGATCCAGTTGGTCCAGGTCCTGCTCCTGGTCCAGGTCCAGGTACAGGTCCCGGTCCTGGTCCAGTTGGTCCAGGTCCTGGTCCCGGTCCTACTGCAGCTGGTGGACCAGCTCCTCGTCCTCTGGCTCTGGAGGGTTTTCTGGTTTCAGGACTCTGCCGGACTTCACGGAGGGTTTGTGGCCCAGAGACAGCAGCTCCCTCCGGATCCTCTGCTCCCTCTGCCGCCGCAGCAGAGCCAGGATCTCCCTCCTCTGGTCGGCCATGGCCTCGTACCGCCGCCGCTCCTCCTGTCTCTGCCGGAGGGTAGGCCCACTGGGGGGTCTGGGTCCGGACGGTCCGGATGGTCTGGACGGTCTGGAGGGTCCGGACACCGGCAGCCTCTGCCGGATATCGGCCGACACTAGCCGGGACTCGATCGGCGGCAGCAGGGACAAGGAGCTCCAGAGCTGCCGGGCGTGAGACACGTCCTCCGGGGAGGAGCCCTCAAACACGGTGAAGAACCGGTCCAGGTCCTCCTGGTCCTCCAGGTCCGGAGGATCCGGACTGGAACACATTTGTCACTTTTGAAACCGGAATGAAACGGAAACTGGCGATGTTTACTTCGGTAACCATGGAGACCGGCGAGACTGCTACGGCAAGTCGGCAGGGAGAGGAGTTTAAAGCTTCGCGGAAATAAAATTACTATAAATCCAGATTTTATTTTCTGATGAAGAGAATTTGTGATCGATGTACAAGTGAAAAGATTCAGGAAGCTTCAACGAGCTTTTATTATATAAAATACCACAAAATAACAGAAAAGGTATTTTTTTTTCTGATTTAAAACCTTTTTAGTTTTTATCATTGAATAAAAGATCAAATTTTCCTCTCAGGCCTTCACACTGAACATCAGATATATTTATACAACTTAAAAAAACCAGATTAAATAATACTATAGATAAATTAAACTTCAGATCTGTAGCATTTTCTTCGTAAAATCTTTATCTGAATGACAAAATAACTTGTCATTCAGTCTTAAATCGACATTTGTAATTAATGTGGTTTTCACTGGAGTCATTTTATGTATTCAGCCAATAACATATCTTTACAGGTAAAATAATGTGTCAGAAGGAGTTTAATATTGTTGCTGGTAAATCTAAATATTTCTTTCTTTATTTGTTTTTTATGTCTTTGTGTTATGTTTTTATGTTTTTTTATGTTTTAAGACCTTTTGTTCCGGTCTGATCAGGTCTGATCCGAACTCCAGGTGGTGGAGGGATCAACAATTTACCGCCAATAAAACCAAAGAAGAAGAATTCCCGCGTTGACATCAAAGAGTTTTGAAGTTCTCTGTCAATCTCGCGCTTTATTTACGTCACTTTCTGTTTTTGTGTTCAACTTTTTGAAGCGTCGCGGAGTTTGGGCAAATTCTTGTTAATTGTTGCGATCACAAATTGGACATTTTCGGGGAGGGAGTGATTGGAGTAAAAAATATTATAAATATAAAGAAGGATAAAAAAAAAATCAAGTTTCAAAGTTGAACTGAATGAATGAATTGAAGTTTTTCTTCATTTATGCATGAATTAATTCTCATTCGGCTTTTATTTTGAAGGCATGTGGGCTGATTGCTGGCTCGCGCGCTGCTGCCAATTTAGGAAACGAGGCGGGTCGCGCGCTGCTCCGCCCCCAGGTGAGCCCTTTAAATGACTGAGGAGGAGGAAGGTCATCATCATCATCATCATCTGGTCCTCTGAGTCCATCAGCCTGAAGACTGAAGATCTGCTCGGTGAGTCGGAGCGACATCTCATCTCTGATGTTGACTGTTGAATTCTGCAGAATAACAAAGAGCTGCACGTTCACTTTGAACTAAAAACACAGATTGTGTAAATGTTTGAAACAGCTGGCAGACAAAGTGTTGATTTGAACTGTGAGGCAGTCTTTTGTTTTTCTTCTGTTAAATTCCCATAAAAACATGAATGAATGAAGGCTCGGTGGACTGTGGCTGTGTTTTGGGTGCCACACATGGACGCTCCCTGTGACCTGTCACCTTTTAGGGGTGAACGGTGAGCTTGGCTGCACACGTTGAGCTGCACCTTATAAGGCAGCTGAGACCTGAGCATCCCTCGTTGGGCTCCCAAAAGGAGCAAAAGGTTGGCCAAACATGGGCATCCCGGCATGGCAGCTCCTCGGTTTGATTGCAGGAGTTATCTGTGTGCTGCTTTTCATGTTTTATTACCTGCAGCTCAGCGGGAGGTCAAAGCGGCCCTGTGACCTGCAGCCACAACAGACCGGGACCAGCGAGTAAGTAGCTCCATGCAAAAGCAGGGAAATGTTCCGGTTATCAGCAGGCCGGTCCGTCAGGCAGCTCACTGGAAAAACAAATTTCATGATGCGTCTCATCGGGATGCAAAAAGGGAAGAAGTCTGAGCTAATGCTGCTGTTTATGGACGCTGCTTCGTCCTCGACACCTCTGTGGAGGAAGAGGCTGTTAGATGTTACAGATGTGTGTTGAGTTCAAATGTGATGACAGTTTCTGGGAGTTGTTATAATAATAGGTTTGTGTTAACAGTGTCTTTTATCACTGAGTATGTTAATATCAGAGAATATAACAGCCTGCTGTCACTGATGGCTGTGGCCACGCCCAGCTGTGATGTCACAGCGTCCCGGAGTGACGTCTGTCCAAGATGTTGTTGTGTTGAGTTTATTTTTTTCATATTTATCAAAGACACAGATCTGATCTGAAGGAAATTAATGTGTTTATCGTTTCTGCTCGTCCTTTTTCACAGTTCAATTAAAACTGTCAACCGACAGCGAATATGACAATATGGAGTTTTTAAACGAAGACGCGTTGTTGGTGCTTTTAGACCTTTTCGGAAACTCGGCCCCCTTTTTGTCGTTTCATGATTTGAACTGTGTAGGAATAAAATAACAAATAACCAAATAAGTCAAAATGTCTGAAACACTGGATTAAAATGAGTGTTATATTTAAATAATGTTGAAGCTGAACGATGATGAAGAATTAAAATCTTGAATTATTTTGACTCAACATTTACCTGAATTGATGCAACACAGCACTACAAAACATTTGTGTACTTCTGTCTTTGCGTAGTCATCACTGATGGTCGCCTCACTGTTGTGTTGTGTTGTGTCTGCAGGCCGGAGGTCAAACAGAGGTCAGAGGTCAACTCGGCTCCTGTCACTTCACCAGCGGCTGAACCCGTCGATACGGACTTCCGCTCTGAACCACCAGGGATCGACTCCGCCGCCGAACCGAAGCTCCACTCAGCTCCTGACGGTGACACTTCCAACATGGCTGACCCGGCCGCCGACAACAGCAAGTTCCTGTTCCTGGAAAACGACTTCCACAACAGCAGCGTGGCGCAGGCCGACTGGGCGGCCAAGAAGATGGTGTGGGTGCCGTCAGAGAGGGAGGGCTTCGAGCAGGCCAGCATCAAGGAAGAGAAGGGCGATGAGGTAACGTCCATCTGATGACGTCACACAGGTGCTTCCCGAGACAGGTGCTGACCCTTTAACGTCCTCCCCGTCGCTGCGCCGCAGGTGCTGGTGGAGCTTTCCAACGGTCAGAAAGTGACGGTGAACAAAGACGAGATCCAGAAGATGAACCCGCCCAAGTTCAGCAAGGTGGAGGACATGGCTGCCCTCACCTTCCTGAACGAGGCCTCCGTCCTCCACAACCTGCGAGAGAGATACTTCTCCAGCCTGATCTATGTGAGACACACACACACACACACACACACACACAAGTCCAATCCTGAGGGGGACCAGACTAAGACCTGGTCCAAGACTGTGTTTGTCATTAAAGACCAGAGCTTCCCAAACAGTTCGGACCAGAAATCAACGAGCCGCTAAAATAAAACTCAGACTTTTTAACTCCCAGACATCCTCACAGCTTCTACCTCACTCATGATGTGGTGAGCTGTTGGATGTCCAAACCGCTACGGACCGGCTTCGA
Organism: Remorina albescens; assembly: GCA_034769265.1. Classification (NCBI taxonomy): domain Eukaryota; kingdom Metazoa; phylum Chordata; class Actinopteri; order Carangiformes; family Echeneidae; genus Remorina; species Remorina albescens. The sequence goes on from CM068493.1 coordinate 880,671, forward strand.
ATCCGAGCTGGGGCCTAAATGTCATTTTCTAAATAATGTAAAAATAATGAACGTTAAGCCAAAAATGACTCTGTGATGAACTCCATGATCCAAAATAGAAATGAAAGAAGAACATTTCGTGTTCTGATTTATATAAAAACAAGCAGAGAGGAGCCACTTGATCCAGGACCTGCAGGTCCATGAAGAAGTCCAGTCCCTCCAGAAAAAGAAAAACAAAACAAAAAACTCATTCCCTGAACTCTGGACATGAGTTGCAGTTCTGAGGACTCTGCAATTTAAACTTAATTAGATTATAGATAATAATCTGCTTTTAATAGAAAACGACCCCCACTCGGACATTTTCATAACAGGCACATGAAAAATGATGCTTCACAGATCTGAGACTCAATCAGGAGTGAATGTGCAAAACAAGAAGAGAACAGTGAGCCTGTTTTGATTAGACACCACTGTGATAGAAGGTGAAGATCATGTTTGGTCTGACCCCCCCAGACGTACTCCGGTCTCTTCTGTGTCGTCGTGAATCCGTACAAGATGCTGCCGATCTACTCGGAGAAGATCATCGAGATGTACAAGGGCAAGAAACGCCACGAGGTGCCGCCACACATCTACTCCATCACAGACAACGCCTACAGGAACATGCTGCAAGGTGACGCCATCAGTGTGTGTCTGCGTGTTAACTACAGACTTTTAGATTTACATTTAAAAGTTTTGTACTTCCTTCTTTTCTTCATTCATTCAACCATCATGTATTCAGAGCAGCTATACAATAAAACATGAAGCCAAACAATCAGAATGAAATCAATTAAGATTAAAATGGTAAAAATAAAAAGAAACAAAGATAAAAATGATAAGGATTAAAAGATTAAAGAAAAAGATAACAATCAAATTCATCTTCAGATCATCGTGTTTAAAATGTGACTTCATTCAATTTGACTCTAAATCTGAGATTTAAACAACACAACATCTCCTGACTGAGGATCCGAACCTGCTTCCTCTCCCGTCTCCGTCTCTGCTGCTTTTCATTCAAACTGTTGGTTTCTTTTTCGTTAAATAGATTTCTCTTCTAAACAAATGCCAACAAAACTATTCCTTTATACAAATTGCCCCGAAAAACCGGCAACAACAAAGTCACACAGTCAAACCTGAAAGCTGAAATGTGGAAACAGCTGTTTTCAGGTTGTGTTGCAGCTGCTGTCTGACCTCGGAGCACCTCCACACTTTCCACTGAACTCCTGATGGCCATACAAGGAGCAGCAGGACGGAGCTTCAGCATCCACCTGCTATTTTTAGAGGATGTTAGTGATGGAGGCTAATCTCCGCCGCCGCCTCAGAGTTCATGTTTTGTACGTTCAGCTTCAACTAACAGGTTGATCTCCCCCCCCCCCCACAGATCGAGAGGATCAGTCTATTCTCTGCACGTGAGTCAAAACTTACTATCACATTTTTCCAGATCTGACAAATATAACCCTGAACGTTCACCTCCAGTCTGCATGACGTCCCAATATGAACTGATTAATACTGTTTTTAAATCATCTTTGAATCAATTCATCTTTAAAGTTTCATGACAAACTTTCACTTATAAAATATTCAGTTCACTCAGTTTTGTCTTTTTGGAACGTTTAATTAAGTAAAACAAATAAAATAAGGTAAAAAAGTAGATCAGATAGTTGATCTACTGTCCATGAGCTGCAGAACATCAAACTCAGTTTATACAAATAATCTGATTAAGAAGATTTATTTTCTTTGTATTTATAGTTTCCTCTTTTCGTTGAAACTACAGCGAAGAGATTAAATAAGAGAAAGGAGTGAAATAATAGAACCTAAAACACACATTTGAACTGAAATAGCTCATTATTTTTACCGTCCTGTCTTCTTGTCCAACCCCCTTCAGAGGTGAGTCCGGAGCAGGAAAGACCGAAAACACCAAGAAGGTGATTCAGTATCTGGCCGTCGTCGCCTCGTCACACAAAGGAAAGAACCCGGCGAACCCGGTGAGTGGAAACATCTTCATACTGTAACTGGATTCATACCTGATGGAGGTCTACCTGTAGACCCTTCAGGTTTAGTTGTTTGATGTTCGTACGTGTTCTGCTGTAACAGGATTCAGTTGCAGCGGCGGTGGCGAAGGTGAGGACGATCCTTGTTGTCTGTTTCTGCCGCTTTGGCTCCTGAAGATGAACTTCCTTCATTTCTGTCCCTCAAATGTCTTTTAAACTGATTAATCTGCTCCTCTTCACTCGGTTGCTTTAAATGAAGGGACCTAACTGTGTGTTGATGTTTGACCTTTGACCCTGCTGCTCCTCTGATGGTTTGGGGGAAAACGCTAAAATGCAGCACTTTAGTACCAAAATGAAGACGAAGAAGTTTGATGGTTGTAAAGTTTGTTCTGTTTCTGTTCTTCTGCTGCAGCAGCAGCAGCAGCAGCAGCAGGGATCTCTGGCCTACGTGAGTATGACACATAAACGCATGATGGATGGGCTGATTGATTGGTTACTTGATGGACTGACTGATGGGCTGATTGGCTAATGGTCAGATGGATGAACAGCTGTATAACTTTGCTGCAGGGGGAGCTGGAGAAGCAGCTGTTACAGGCCAACCCGATTCTGGAGGCTTTTGGAAACGCCAAAACCATCAAGAACGACAACTCCTCCAGATTCGTAAGCCGACACAAGAGAACTAACAAACAAACAAACAACCCTTTAGACTTTTAGCTTAGTGTCATGAGGCTGCTGTCTTCATTTCTGTCCGCAGGGAAAGTTCATCAAGCTCAACTTCGACGTGACCGGCTTCCTGGTCAGAGCAAACATCGACACCTGTATCCTTCTGACTTCACCGTGTTCTGAAAATAACAGCAGCTGAATTTAGTTTGTGAACGGTGAGCACAGATCTAGTTGTCCCTCCTGACCTGCTCAGACCTCCTGGAGAAGTCTCGCTGTATCCGGCAGGCCAACACGGAGCGAGCCTTCCACATCTTCTACTACATGGTGGCCGGAGCCAAAGACAAGATGAAAGGTGAGCAGCTCCTCCTGCGGTCGACATGTAGAGTTGATGTTTTATTTATATTTGTGTGTTTTTGTGTAGAGGACCTGCTGCTGGAGGACTTCAGCAGCTATCGTTTCCTGAGGGCGGGTCATGTGGAGATACCCGGTCAGGAAGATGACGAGCTGTTTGACGAGACCCTGGAGGCCATGGAGATCATGGGCTTCACCGAGGAGGAGAAAATAGGTACGCACACAACAAATAATCAATCTTATTTTTCTGTGTCTCAGGTTTTATAGTTTTTAATTCTCAAAGAGTCTTTTTTACAGAACATTTAATAGCCAGGGCGTCCCCTGCTGGGCCTGATCTTCCTCCTCCTCTTCCTCTCTGCAGGCATGCTGAAGGTGGTGTCCACTGTGCTCCAGCTGGGAAACATCATGTTTGAGAAGGAGAGGAACAGCGAGCAGGCCACCATGCCCGACAACACCGGTAACAAAAAAACACACACACACCTGTACATTCACCTGTGACCTCACCTGACCTCACCTGACGTCCGTCATCATCACATCCCATCAACCCCAGCGGCCCAGAAGGTTTGTCACCTGCAGGGCATCAATGTGACCGACTTCACCCGCGCCATCCTGACCCCCCGAATCAAAGTCGGCCGCGAGGTCGTTCAGAAGGCGCAGACGAAGCAGCAGGTAGAGTCCACCTCACATCACCACGACATGAAGCTATCCATCTTCCTCCTCCTCACCCTTCCTCCCCCCTCAGGCCGACTTTGCCGTGGAAGCTCTGGCTAAAGCCATGTACGAGCGATTGTTTCGCTGGATCCTGGCGAGAGTCAACAAAACCCTGAACAAGAGTAAGAGGCAGTCGTCGTCCTTCTTGGGCATCCTGGACATCGCCGGCTTTGAGATTTTTGAGGTGAGCGTTGACTGAAGACAAAATGTCTTCTTCGTGGCGTTCTGCTCTGCTCACCGATTCTTCTCTTTCCTCGGTCAGGACAACTCCTTCGAGCAGCTCTGCATCAATTACACCAACGAGCGTCTGCAGCAGCTCTTCAACCACACCATGTTCATCCTGGAGCAGGAGGAGTACAAGAGGGAGGGCATCGAGTGGAACTTCATCGACTTCGGCCTGGACCTGCAGCCGTGCATCGAGCTCATCGAGAGGCCGGTCAGGACGGGCTGCCCGTTAAACATGTCACACTTTAGCTGGGAGCTCCATCAGTTCAGAGATTTAGTGATCAAACATACAAACGTCGAATCATATCGTCAAAAAATGAGTCCAAAGTGCAGCTGTTAGAAAGAAATCCTGGATGTCAGCGTCTCCTGTTGTGTCCTGCAGAACAACCCTCCAGGTATCCTGGCCCTGCTGGACGAGGAGTGCTGGTTCCCCAAAGCCACCGACCTGACCTTCGTGGACAAGCTGCTGAACACCCACACCGGCCACGTGAAGTTCTCCAAACCAAAGCAGCACAAAGACAAACTGATGTTCACGGTGCTGCACTACGCCGGAAAGGTGAGTCCCGTCTCCTGACACGTCTTCAGTTTGGGTCTTTTTTTTTGCTTCACGTTTCTTCACTAACATCTCCAGGTGGACTATAACGCAGCCAACTGGCTGACGAAGAACATGGATCCTCTGAACGACAACGTGACGGCTCTGCTCAACAACTCCTCCAGCAACTTCATCCAGGACCTGTGGAAGGACGGTCAGTCGGAAAATCTATATTTGTGTAGCACTTTTCATACCAATCAGATTCAACAAATAAATATTTACAACAAATGAAGTAACTAATGACTTAAAACCATATTTAGTTCATAGCTGTGTAAAAAATTTTAACAAACTGGTTCACATCGTGTTAACATGTTAACATCAAGATAATTTAAAAACAAATAAGAGTCTTAAAATCAACACGATAGCTGACAGGTCGGTGAAAACCGGTGTAATCGGATCTTTCTGGAAGTTTCACCTCAGATGATGAAACGAGGCCTAAAACGTGTTTGTGGTCTTCAGTGGATCGGGTGGTGGGTCTGGATACCATGACCAAGATGTCGGAGAGTTCGGTTCCCACCTCCACCAAATCCAAGAAGGGCATGTTCCGCACCGTCGGACAGCTGTACAAGGAGTCTCTGGGCAAACTGATGACCACGCTGCACAACACACAGCCCAACTTCGTCCGCTGCATCATCCCCAACCACGAGAAGAGGGTAAGTCCCTGTGGACTGAGTCTCTGTGGACGGAGAGCGTCTGGAGGAAAGGGTTCCTCCAGACGCTCTCCGTCCACAGAGACAGTCATCGCCCGGTTGACTCACTTCCTGTTTGTTGGATGCAGTCGGGGAAGATGGACTCCCACCTGGTCCTGGAGCAGCTGAGGTGTAACGGCGTGCTGGAGGGCATTCGGATCTGCAGACAGGGATTCCCCAACCGGATCGTGTTCCAGGAGTTCAGACAGAGGTGAGGGTCTCTCCTCTTTCTCTCCCTCTGCAGCACCAAACAAGAAAAGAGAGCAGTTAAACAAACATGTTGTTGTTGAGCACAACTCTAAATGAAGAACCTGGAAAACAAGAGTTAGTCCAGAATCAGGTCTGAGCCGGTCTGTGCTGCTGCTCTTCATTTGTTCTCTTGTGTACAGATACGAGATTCTGGCCGCCAACGCCATCCCGAAGGGCTTCATGGACGGGAAGCAGGCGTGCTGTCTGATGGTGAGATGGACGGAAAAGACGTCCTGCGATCGAGGGACCAGAGGACGCTGAGTTTTAACTTCCTGTCCCCTGCTTCCTCCAGGTGAAGCACCTGGATCTGGACCCCAACCTGTACCGGATCGGTCAGAGCAAGATGTTCTTCAGGACGGGGGTGTTGGCCCAGCTGGAGGAAGAGCGAGACCTCAAACTCACTGTCGTCATCATCGCCTTCCAGGCACAAGCTCGAGGCTTCCTGGCCCGCAAGTAAGAGGGGCAGGAAATTAGATACACAGCTTACACACAAACACACACAGATGCACAACTGAATCTTTCTTGTACACTTTCAGGGCTTTTAGTAAACGTCAGCAACAGCTGAGCGCCATGAAGGTCATCCAGAGAAACTGCGCCTGTTACCTCAAACTCAGGAACTGGCAGTGGTGGAGGCTTTTTACTAAGGTTACACACACACACACACACACACACACACACACACACACACACACACACACACACACACACACACACACACACACACACGTTGACATTTGTCACATATATTTCCAAAAATTCAAATATTACCGAAAAGTAAATTTTGTGTAACGGCTTTTACTCTGAAAGTCCAAATAAACCAAACCTGAGTCCTGTCTGTCTGGATCAGGTGAAGCCGCTGCTGCAGGTGACCCGACAGGAGGAGGAAATGGGCCAGAAGGAGGAGGAGCTAAAGGCGGCGAAAGAAGTGGCTGCAAAGACCGAAGCCGAGTTGAAGAACATCAGCCAGAAACACACTCAGGTGAGACGAACGCAGAAGTTCTTCTTCATTTTAAGTTCAAAATAAAAACACGTTCTGAAAGACGGCTGATGTTTCTGCAGCTGATGGAGGAGCGAGCCCAGCTGGAGTCGAAGCTGCAGGCGGAGACGGAGATGTACACCGAGGCCGAGGAGATGAGGGTGAGGCTGGAGGCCAAGAAGCAGGAGCTGGAGGAGGTGCTGCATGAGATGGAGGCCCGGCTGGAGGAGGAGGAGGAGCGCAGCAACGCCCTCCACCAAGAAAAGAAGGACATGGAGCAGCATCTACAGGTGGAGCCTCCACCCTCACCTGCTTCTCTCCCACTTCCTGATGTTTTATATGATAAATGGGATGTTGTCTTTTTTTTTTTTGCAGCTGATGGAGGCGCACATCGCCGAGGAGGAGGACGCTCGGCAGAAGCTGCAGCTGGAGAAAACTGCCGTGGAGGGAAAAGTGAAGAAGCTGGAGGAGGACGTGCTGATGATGGAAGACCAGAACAACAGACTGCAGAAGGTCTGACGGGGCGAGCGGCAGGTTTGAGCGCCGCTGTGGTCGATGCGTTTGACTCACAGCGTGACTCCACTCTGCTGTTTGTAGGAGCGGAAGCTTCTGGAGGAGAGGATGGCCGACATGAGCTCCAACCTGGCTGAGGAGGAGGAGAAGTCCAAGAACCTGAGCAAGCTGAAGGCCAAACACGAGTCCATGATCTCTGAACTGGAGGGTCAGTCACAAACATCAGGAGGTCTTCAGGAGAAACATCTAACCTGTAGCTCAGGGGGCGGAGCTACATTCAAAACAAAAGTCTTCATTATTTTAAAGTTTTAAGATTGTGAAGTTTTTCGTCCACTTTAACTTTGCTGACATGTAAAAGTGAATATTGATCATAAATGTTCTTTTCTTGTCGCAGTGCGTCTGAAGAAGGAGGAAAAAAGTCGTCAGGACTTGGAGAAGGCCAAGAGGAAGGTGGAGGCGGAGCTCGCCGACCTCCAGGAGCAGCACGCCGACCTGCAGGCCCAGCTCGCTGAGCTGCGAGCACAGCTGGCCGCCAAGGAGGAGGAGCTGCAGGCCACACAGGCCCGGTAAGGAGCACACAACACAACACAACACTACCGGCCTTATAGGTGTCGTTTCCACAGACAAGACAACAACACTGCTACTGTGTCTGTGTCCTCAGGTTGGAGGAGGAGAGCAGCCAACACAGGGCGGTGGTGAAGCGAATCCGGGAACTGGACTCTCTGATCTCTGAGCTGCAGGAGGACCTGGAGGCAGAGAGGACGGCCAGGGCGAAGGCCGAGGCAGCACGCCGGGACCTCGGGGAGGAGCTGAACGCTCTTCGCACTGAGCTAGAGGACAGTCTGGACACCACCGCCGCCCAGCAGGAGCTTCGGTCTGTTCGGCCTACAAGTGTCAGACTTAGATCGCACAATCTGAAAATAAAGACAAAAGGGAGAAATCCAACACACACAAAAAGACAAACTGCCTGACGGCCTGACCTTCTCTGTGTGTTGTTGTTGTGTTGTTGTGTTGCTGCGTGTGGTCATCAGGGCGAAGCGGGAGCAGGAGGTGGCCATGTTGAAGAAAGCCATGGAGGAGGAGGGGCGGAGCAATGAGGCGAAAATCCAAGACCTGAGACAGAAACATAGTCAGGCTGTGGAGGAGCTGAGTGAGCAGCTGGAGCAGGCCAAAAGAGTACAGAACAAACACACACACACACACCTCATGTCTTGATTGCCCTCGAGGTAAACAGGCCTCCTCTCTCTCACCTGTCCATCCAGGTGAGGGCCGGTCTGGAAAAAGCCAAGCAGGCTCTGGAGAAGGAGTCGGCCGATCTGAGCGCCGACCTGCGGTCGCTCTCCAGCACCAAACAGGACGTGGAGCACAAGAAGAAGAAGTTGGAGGGTCAGCTGAACGACATGCATGCTCGCTTCAATGAGAGCGAGCGGCAGAAGACGGAGCTCGGAGAGAAAGTCTCAAAGATGACTGTGAGTCTTAGATCACATCAGATAAAACCGTCTGTCCTTTATTCTGAAAACCTCCTGCTGTGCTCGCTCTTCCTCTGTCCCAGATGGAGCTGGACAGCATGACGGTTCTGCTGAACGAGTCCGAGGGGAAGAACATCAAGCTGAGTAAAGACGTGTCCAGTCTGTCCTCTCAGCTCCAGGACGCTCAGGTGATGATGTGTCCAGAATACACATCTGTCCTCGTTGAGAGTGTTTGAGACGTTTCATTCTGGGTCAACTTCTCCTTTTCCTTCAGGAGCTGCTGTCCGAGGAAACCCGTCAGAAGCTGAACGTGTCCGGACGTCTCCGTCAGATGGAGGAGGACAGGAACAGCCTGATGGAGCAGCTGGAGGAGGAGACGGAGGCCAAGCGGGGGGTGGAGAGGCAGGTCTCCAGCCTCAACATGCAGGTCAGTAACTTCTCATGAGCAGATACTGATCCCACGTTAAAACGGACCACAGGAACAAAAACTGTCTCGTCCTCCACCAGCTGTCCGACCACAAGAAGAAGCTGGATGAGATGTCGGGGGCGACGGAGCTGCTGGAGGAGGGGAAGAAGCGTCTGCAGCGAGAGCTGGAGGCCGTCAACAGCGACTACGAAGAAAAGGCCTCGGCCTACGACAAGCTGGACAAGAGCCGGAGCCGGCTGCAGCAGGAGCTGGAGGACGTCCTCATGGACCTGGACAGCCAGAGGCAGCTCGTCTCCAACCTGGAGAAGAAGCAGAAGAAGTTTGATCAGGTCTGACGGATCCAGGAAGTCTCTCCGTGTCTGTCTGACTGTGATTTCATTAAACCAGTTTAGATTTCAAAGGTCCACTGAAACGTTTAGTGTGAAAAAGATCTACATCATAGAGGAAGTCAGGGGGAGGAGTCAGTGACATCACTCTAACCTCCGCTGTCGTCCTGTTGGACAGATGCTGGCGGAGGAACGGGGCGTGTCCTCTAAGTTTGCGGAGGAGCGAGATTGGGCGGAGGCGGAGGCGAGGGAGAAGGAGACTCGGGTCTTAGCTCTGTCCAGAGCTCTGGAGGAAAGCCAGGATGCTCTGGAGGATGCGGAGAAGACCATGAAGGGCCTCCGAGCCGAGATGGAAGACCTGATCAGCTCCAAGGACGACGTGGGAAAGAATGTAAGAGATGACGTCTGAACACGAAAGAAAGATTTTCTGTTATTATAAACGATGAACAGATGATCTGATCTGAGCTCGTCTTCCTCTTCCATCAGGTCCACGACCTGGAGAAGGCCAAGCGAGGCCTGGAGGCCATCATGGATGAGATGAGGACGCAGATGGAGGAGCTGGAGGACGAGCTGCAGGTTGCTGAGGACGCCAAGCTGCGTCTGGAGGTCAACAGTCAGGCCCTCAGAGCTCAGCATGAGAGGGAGCTGCAGGCCCGCGACGAGATGGGCGAGGAGAAGAGGAAGCAGCTCCTCAAACAGGTGAGCCGGTCCTGGTCCTGGTCCTGGTCCGTCCAGGACTCAGACTCAGACTAACTAAGACTATCTCGCTTTGTCAGGTGCGCGAGCTGGAGGCTGAGTTGGAGGAGGAGAGGAAGCAGCGAGGTCAGGCGTCAGCTGGGAAGAAGAAGTTGGAGGGGGAGCTGAAGGACATGGACGACCAGCTGGAGGCCACGAGCCGGGGGCGTGACGAGGCCGTGAAGCAGCTCCGCAAGATCCAGGTCTGGGTCTCTGTTTTTGGTTCTCCTTATTCAGTATCATTTGATCTCTTGTGGAGACAGATGTGTTCACTGCCCTGCCCCCCCCTTCGAATCTTCAGGGCCAGCTGAAGGACGTCGGGAGGGAGCTGGAGGATTCTCACGCAGGGCAGAAGGAAGTTCTCGCTTCAGCCAGGGAGTCCGAGCGCCGAGCCAAGATCCTGGAGGCCGACGTGGTCCAGCTGCACGAGGTGAGGTCAGGCGGAGCATCAGGTCTGTCTTGAAGGACATGTTTTAGTTCTCCTCACTTCTCCTTCTCCTCCTCCAGATGTTGGCAGCTGCTGAGAGAGCTCGGAAGCAGGCGGAGACGGAGAGAGACGAGCTGCATGAAGAACTGGCCAGTACCTCATCTGGAAGGTCTGGAAGGAAAATCCGGCTGAGGGTTGATGTTCAGACTTGCATCCCAGCAGCAGTTCTTCTTCATCTGATTACATCGTCTTCCTCCTCCTCTTCCTCAGGTCGCTGCTGTCTGATGAGAAGCGCCGTCTGGACACGAAGTTCAGTCAGCTGGAGGAGGAGCTGGAGGAGGAGCAGGCCAACGTGGAGAGTCTCAACGAGCGGCTGAGGAAGAGCCAGCAGCTGGTGGGTTCACCGAGGAGCTGGACCAGAAACGTCCAGGTCCTGTAGACTCTGTAGACTCTAAACCACCCCCCCCCCCCCCTCTCTTCATGGTCAGGCGGAGCAGCTGGGGGCGGAGCTGGCAGCAGAGAGGTCATCCTCCCAGATCAGGGAGGGATCCAGGCAACAGCTGGAGAGGCAGAACCGGGAGCTGAAGGCCAAAGTGCTGGAGATGGAGAGCCAGGCACGCTCCAAGCTCAAATCCTCCATCAGTACCCTGGAGGCCAAGCTGAGAGAGGCCGAGGAGCAGCTGGAGGTGGAGAACAGGTACTGAGCCATGATGATGGGAAAACGAGTTCAGGACCAAAAGTCTGACTCCAAGAACAAACACTGACTACATTCACTCTCTGTGTGATGATGATGATGATGATGCAGAGAGCGCCAGGCCAACGCCAAGAACCTGCGTCAGAGAGAGAAGAAGCTGAAGGACCTGACGATTCAGATGGAGGACGAGAGGAAGCAGGCGCAGCAGTACAAAGACCAGGTAACAGTGCTGCGTTCAGGTGCCTGACGAAACACCGTCCACCTGACGCTCGTCACGTACCCGTACAAACACAGCGGCTCGTCTGCTTCGTGTTCCCGCTGCGCAGGCGGAGAAGGGCAACCTGAGGGTGAAGCAGCTGAAGCATCAGCTGGAGGAGGCGGAGGAGGAGGTGCAGCGCATGGCGGCGGCTCGCAGGAAGCTGCAGCGCGAGCTGGATGAGGCGAGCGAGGCCAACGACACCCTGAACAGGGAGGTGTCGTCTCTCAGGAGCAAACTGAGGTAACAGAGTGGGGAGGGGGGACAAAACTATTCAACATTATTTATCAATAAAAAAGGTCCACAGTTTAAAAGTCCATATTATTACTCCTCCAGGCTTTTAATTTGAAGGGGTTGATATCTATAAGAAGATAAATTTGTGGTTTTAAGAACCAAAAAAATTCATCTTAGTGTGATTTTACAGTCAGCCAATCAGGAGAGAGGAAGATCTGATCCTTTCTGGGGGTGTGGCTGCTTTGTTGTGACATCACAGAGTAACGGAAGTGAAGGCTGTGAACGTTTCTCTTCATAATATTAAAACAAACTCAGTTAATCAATCTGCGACAACAAAACTGACCTTCATGAGTTTGATGAATCTGAATTTGAACTGAGGAAACACCGAAAGCTGAAAGAGTGATAAATATAAAAATAGGGAGCTAATAGTCAAAAAAATAAAAATAAAGAATGAAAGTAAAAACATAAACTCACAGAATATAATTAAGGAAATCCTTAAAAATCCAAAAATAAAACTAAACGTGATATTCAGAAAAATCTGAACAATGTTTCTAAAAAAAAAAGTGTAACACTGATGGGATGAATGCTGACAGCTTCCATCAGCTCTCTGATTTCCCTGTTGATGATGATGATGATGATGATGGTTTGACGTCTCCTCTTCCTCCTTCCTGTTCCTGTCTCTCCTTCAGACACTGAGCTGTGTCCTTTCCTTCCTCCTCAGCAGCCTCCATCATCTTCCTCATCACTGTCCTGATTCCTGCAGTTTAAACATTTCAGGGGCTTAAAAAAAAAAAAAAAAAATCTTGCTTCTTCTTTGTCTTCTTCTTCTATCCTTCACCTCCCTCTGACCCTCCTCTTCCTCCTCTCTGCTCTTCCTCCTGGTGTGTCCCAGGCGTGGCGGTGGCAGGGAGGCGGCGTTTGGCAGCCCCAGTCCCCGGAGCAGCGGCGGCGGCAGCAGGAGCTTCGGGATGGGGGGGGCCACCGACCGGAGGAGCACCAAGGAGAACTCTGTGGAGCTGCAGGAGGAGGGGCCACAGTCTCCGACTCCTCCCCCCTGCTCCACGCCCCCACCGGGGGACAACGGTGACGTCTACATCGACGAGTGACGTCACCTTCACACAGTTATCACAGTTCAGGCAATAGTTAGATAAGTTTCACTAATTTGAGATAAAATTCTTTTTAAATCCAACTTTTCTGATGAAGAAAAAAAAATTGAATTAGAATAAATCAGAATAAAACCAGAAACAAATATTAAATAAAAGGTAACAATCCTAAAAATAATCAGAAGAGGAAAATATTTTAAGTTTTGGTCTCTGATCCTTTTTTAAACATTTTTATGCACTTTATTCTAAATCAGTGGTTCTCAAAGTGAGGTCCAGGTCCAGGTCCAGGTCCAGGTCCGGGTCTGGGTCCAGGTCCAGGTCCAGGTCCAGGTCCGGGTCTGGGTCCAGGTCCAGGTCCAGGTCCAGATCCAGAGATCCTGGAGGACGTTCCCGGTGGGAGAGTAATTTATTCTAATCTAATTCAAATTTTTACAACAATCCAACCCCAAAATAACAAAAGAACATAACAGAACTATTGATGTAAAAAAAAATAAAATAAAAATCTTTGAGAATCACTGATAAGCCAAATTCCTTCAAACTATTACCCATGATCCTTAGTGGCTGTTTACTGCAGTGTCCGCTCATTGAGGACTAACATGATCGGAAATAAAACTGAATTTACCCAGAATTCAACAGTGAACCGATTCTCCTTCAACTTCCTACGGAGCTCAGTGATTTGGAGTTCAAATTGTTTTTTTCCTGCTTTCTGTTTGTAGCTTTCCTGAAATAAAGTCACTGACTGACTGATTATTTGATCTTTTCTGCTCTGAAAGAATAAATAAATACATATTTAAAAAGCTTCACTCATTCTTTGGTCATTTCAAACATCAGTTTTGTTCCCAGTGGCAGAAGATTAAAAAAAAAAAAAAAAAAAAAAAAAAGTCCTTCAATGATTTCACTTGAAAATAAATGAGTTTATAAAAATAAGTCAAATAAATAAATACATCTGTGAATTTCTGATATTAATTATTATATTAAGTGGTTGAAGTTATTCTGACTAGACTGATCACTATAAAGGTGATTTAAATCGAACAGGTTTAAAGTGTAAAATTATAACGACGGTCTGTGATATTAAATCTGTTTCTGGTGTTTCAGTTTTTCCAGTTTCATCAAATAAATTTAAAAAAAAAAATCTAATTTTTATATTTTCTGTTTTTCGTTTCAAGTTTTATTGCATCATAAGCAGCACTGAAGGTAAAAACAACAAACAAGTCTGAGCACTTCATATAAGAGTCCTGTGAGTCACATAAGGCAAAAAACAAACAAACAAACAAATATTATTTTCCATCTGTGTTCACACTGACCTTTACTGTGAAGGTCCAATCTGTCCCCTGAGCACATCCTGTCCAACTACAGAAACTTCACTGACGTTAGTGATTTCACATCTCCTCATCAACAGGTTCAGTCAGAGCTGAAGGAGACCCTCCAGTCTAAATCACAACTCTGTAGAGCGGCTCCAGACTGAAGGTTCCTCCTCCTTCTGTCTCAGATGGTTTAATAGTGAAATCTACAACGTTCCCTCCATCCATCATCTAGACCCACATTTACCCCCAACAGGTCAGTCCTTCAGAGTCCATCATCACAAAGACACACAGAGGGACACAAAGAGACAGAGACACACACACACTGAGATCTTCAGGCAGTTTAGCATCACCAATGAGCCTGAACCTGAACGTCTGGACTTTGGGAAGAAGCTGTTTAATGTTTTTCAGTTTTTGTTTTTTTTTTTGTCATCTTCACGTTGAAGCCGAAGATCAAACTGTCTGGTTTTTTTTTTTGGTCTCATTTCCCAAAATCACTGACAAACTTGATTCAGGGTTGGACCGAAATAATAAAAAGCTTCACTGCAAAAAGGGAAAACCTTAAATCAGTTTCCTTTAGGAACGTGAACAGACGGACAAAGATCAAAAAGGACTCAAGATTTAAAAGACAAAAACCGAAAACAGAGCGAGAACCAGAACTAGAAGATGAACGAGGCTGAAGATGCTTCGACGGTTTCTGTTTTCAATGGCAAAGTAAACATTTTCCCATAAATAACCAAGTGAACGCCTGGCAGAGAGAATAAAACAGTGTTTCATTAAAACGTTCAGGCAGCGTGTCCGCCGCCGTCCGTTTCCCCTGAATCTAACTTTTAACTCATCTGCTCGGATATTTTAGGTGATGACAGATTCAGGCTCTGTTCTCCTGTAGGAAAACTCATTGATCCATAGGAAAAACAAAAACAGCTGCTCTAAAGTAGTTTTTTCTTTTTTCTCCTGTTGGCGGCATGAAGACCCGTCAGCGGTCATCAGCCGGTGGCGAACGATCATGAGGACAAATGACAGCCCAAAGGTTTTAAAGTACTCCAAGGTTAAAGTGCTCCTCCAGTATTTAGCACTTAGACGCCCTCAAGGTGTGTTCAGGTCAACGAAAATCTCTTTGTCACACAGATTTAGCTGTGTAGACAGAGAGGCTTAGGTCAGAACAGGAAGTTGGTTCTTCTCAACACTAACTGACCCTGTTCACAGACAAAACTTTGTCAGAGTTTGATTTTTACTGTCGAACGCCTCATCTAAGTTCCGTAAATAAAGAGGAGAAGGTTTTTGCCTGTTTGACCTTTAATCCGTCAGTGGAACGTTTTAATTGAGCAGCATAAACAAGGTCATCGTTTTCCTGCTATGCTTCGACTATGTGAGTGCTTTTGTTGGCTGTACATACGAACACACCTTCAGGGGGTCACAAAAAAAATAATAAAGAGCAACATACTTGGCAGAATCCAAAGGGAAGAGGGGAGGGGGGTCAGTCAGGTAGTTCAAGCTAAGTGCGAGTGCTGAAGAGATCTGAGTTTCCACATTAACATCCGTCCACGCTGTTACTGCGGCTTCAGTCGGAGCGGTCTGTGTCCTGAAGAGCCCGGCAGTCTGACTCTGACACTGACCTGCCCGGTACCGTTAAAAGTTTGAGAGGTCCAGGCTGGACGGACGGGGGGAGGGAGGGGAGGCGGAGCAACTCCGAGGATTGAAGATGGAGGACGAAGGTGGTTTCACCTTCACAGCAGCAGCTTGGGTCCGGCTCCGAAGTCCAACCTCTTCACCAGCCTGTGAAAAACACAACACACATCACAAGTATTGTTACTTTACTGGGCTGATCACAGACATCTGGACCCTGAAGACCTTCTGCACGGAGCACTGACCCCCTCACCCCTTGTTGTAGAGGCCATTGGTGGGAGGGGTTTCTGAGGAGCTGTTCTGGCCCGCTGGCGCCGCCTGTCCTCCAGCGTGACCTCTGCGATGAGCTGCCTGCTCGTTGATGTAGTCCCGACACGACGCCAGCTTGGACTCGAGGTTCTACGAGCAGAGACAGAAATGTTCAAACTCCAAATGTGGTCCAACAATCATAACAGTCCATAAATGTCTTTAAATTGAGTCACAACAGGAATTTTCTGGATGTTGTTCAGCTCCAGTTTGAACTGAGTCAGTAAGATTTGTCCTCTGAGGTCCAATCATGAAGATCTGAGGGAGTCTGGATTAAAGTGATCGATCTGCCAATGCGGCTCAGAGACAGACGATGAATGCTAAAAGGATTTATTGGAGTGTTTTTGATTGTTTTATGTACATTTTGTTTGTAAATGTAAATAAAAGATGATGAAGAGCAGATATTTCATCATCCTCTGGGAACGTTCTGATTATTGACTGTTTGTCTGCGTTGTTGTTTTCACTGTTGGGGAAGCTGCTGAAGCATCCTGCAGCATCACATGACAACAACAACAAAATAAACACATCTACATTATTTCAAATGTATTAAAAAAAAAAAAAAGGGAGAGAGAGAGAGAGTGAGTTCTCACCCCAACTTTCCTCAGCAGCTCTCCAACGATGTTCAGCGCTGAGATTCTGGCCGAGGTGGTCAGAGGAGTCGCTGACAGACTTTCAGCTGCAGAAACAAACACACAACACTAAGTTTCTTCGATTAACACAAAATCCCAGATCAGTCTGAGAGCCACGCTGTTTGGTTTCATATCAAACCTGGTGGATGTCCCAGACTTGAAATTTGTAATGACTGATTCAAGTGGGTGTGGCCTGTTACAGAATATTTTAATTAACATTAAAATATTAATTATTATTACTATTCAGTCTGAATTCCAGGGGATGTTGTCCTTGTGACCAAAGACCAGTCCAGGTACAGGACCAGGTCCCAGAGTTTGAAGGTTTCAGACACATGAACTTGAAACTGGTTCATGATCAGCTGATGAACTGACCTCTGCTGACGGAGGGTGGCGGCGTGGGGAAGGACTCGGCGGGGGCCAGAGGTCTGGACGTTGTGGCAGCGGTAGAGGGGACAGGCAGGTTGGAGGATGAAGACGTGGTTTTGTCCTCAGTGCGTTTATCTGGGGGGGTAAGAGGAGGGGTGGGCAGCCCGGCTGAGGAGGAGGAGGACGAAGGCTCTTTGACCACACTGCTGAGGGACGGCTTCCTGTCCTGAACCTGCTGCTTCTGCTTCACAGCCAGCTCCTGTCTCAGGTCTGACACACAAACATTCTCCATCTATAAGCTCAATTAAACCTTACAAGTTCTTCTACATCAGTATGAAACCTGCTGGAGGCGTTTCTTCATCGGAGCTCTACCTCTGGCTTCGTCCTTCAGTCTCTGGACGGACTCCAACAGATTCTCCTTCTCGTCCAGCTCGCTCTCCAGAAAGGCGTTCCTCTCAATGACCTGGTTCATCCTCTGCTCAAAGTCCTCCAGCGACATGATGGTCGCCCTGAAACATGCGAGGAGGGAAAAATAAGAGGACCAGCTGAACAAACTCTGTACATTAACAGATGTTTTCAGACATATAAGAGGTCACAGCTGGAGGGTTAAAAACATAAATAATAATAATCTTGGATGTAAAACATATAATAAA
The DNA here is from genome assembly GCA_034769265.1 of Remorina albescens. Taxonomy (NCBI): domain Eukaryota; kingdom Metazoa; phylum Chordata; class Actinopteri; order Carangiformes; family Echeneidae; genus Remorina; species Remorina albescens. The sequence continues at coordinate 898,189 of CM068493.1, forward strand.
AAAATAAATAGATAAAATGATGCTCGGTGATCTTAACATCACATTTAAATTACTATCTTTAAGAGCAGTTAGACGCAAATAAATTTGATGGAAAAAGGAAAAATAGATGCATATCTAAATATTTTTTTATGAAAAATATAAAATTGAAGGAAATAATTAAAATCTTGTAAAAAATTTTAAGTGCAAAATGCAAATTTATATATAAAATTAGGCTGCAAAGGTAACAAAAAGAAATGTAAAAAATTTTTAAAAGAGGAAAATGGATGAAAACAAAAATTTGTAAATAAAACGCAAATGAGCTGCAAATATAAAAAACACTCTTTAAAAAATAAATTACAACCGGTTTCTGTTCCTTGTCTTTATTTCTACAGATTCTACACTGAGCACACTTCTTATGCTTTAGACATTAACCTTTGTTGACCTCTTGTTCTTAAACGCTTCATTGTGTTTATTACCTGAGTGCAGTCTGCAGTGTTGTGGTGCAGAACAGGCGGAAGATGGAGATGTTGGTGAAGCAAATCTTTAAAATGCTACAGTCAGATTTGTTAAACTTCACGGCTCATTTCTTAGTTTTACAATCAAATGTTGGTTAACCTGGTGAAAGCCACATGCTTTTTTTTTTCAGAACATAACACCATTTTTTCTGCAGCTGCACAATCACTCATTTGTCCTTTAATATTTGAAGTTGCCTTCCACCAACAGTGTGTGTGTGTGTGCGTGCGAACGCGCTGACCTCTTGGCTCTCTCCAGGTCGTCGTTGGCTTGCTCCAGCTCTCTGATGTATTTGTGTAGATGGTCTCTGACGGCTGTGGTCTCGGCCAGGTCGCCCTCCAGGCTGGAGATCTGCCGGCAGGCTTCAGAGTGCTGGTTCTCGTACTTCTCCTGAGGGGAGGGCGAATAAAGAGAAAGAGACAAAAGATGAGGTCTGAGGAGTGATTTATTTTTATTCTGCAGTTTTATTTTATTTTCTTTCATTTGATTGGGAAGCATACTCAGATAAATGCTGTATAAACAAACTGCTTGCTTTTTAAACAGCCAGAATGTCCCAAAAACGTAGTTAAACCAAACATGAGCTTATTGATTTGATTAAAGCTGTTTATTAGCTTCTCTACAGACTTAATATCTGGAAGCTCCTTCACACAAACAAACAGCTCTGGTGGAGGAATGTGCAGCTCTGTGTGTGTGTGGATTAAAACAAAAGCTTCAGAAGAACCAATGACTACAACATTTATTTAACCACAGAAAAGCCCGAGTTGAGCACGTTGGTCCTGGTTTCTCTGACGGTGGTAAATGTTCTTCCCGGTGAATGACACCACTTCAAGCTTCGGCATGTCTAACTAAATACCATGAAGTCTCTGCATACTGGACATACATGCTATCTGAGATAAATGTTCTTTGTTTTTTTTCCCCTTATCACAGAGGCTAAGAAGGAGTTCAGGCTGTGCCAACTCATCCAACTGTGATTTTGCTCTTGGAAGCTTTTGTGGAATAATTGAGGGCTTGTTAGATCAGTTGTGTGGCAGAGTTTTCCCCTGGACAACAATAAAATAGTGATAACTGTTGTAAAGTGTTTTTTACACTCACTACAGGCTATTAAGGTAAACACTATGTCTGAGTCTTTCCTTTAAAAAAAAAAAAAAAAAAAGAACAACACTGTGTGACTCAGCAGTAAGTCTGCCGTGAGCTGAAACAAGAGTTAAGCAGCAGAACATGTTACGACCAGTTCTTTCATCTTCACTTGATATTTTTATTTGAATTAAACCAGATTTTTCAGTCTCGTTCTTGTCGTTTTTAAACTTCCCCTCAAACCACCAGGTATCACTTCTTGTATGAAGGATAGACGTTTTCTTCTAAGAGAAAATGGGACAAGCGGACTGTGTCATTGCTTCATGGTTCTTATGGAAAGCACTGCCATCCCCTCCAGACACGGCCCAGGCAGGAGGCATCAGCTGCCTGCCCCCCCCCCCCCCTCCTTGAATCAGCCCTCTTTAACAGTCCCAGTGTGTGTGCGCTCAGACAAGAGCACCAATGAAGTCTGTTCACCACAGGCAAACCAGAGCCATAAAACCAACTACTTTCAGCTGATAGATATGGAAATCCCCAGTCAAATCCACTTGAACAGGTGTTTGGTTGATTCAGTGTTATTCAAAATAACTTTGCCAACCTGGACAGCTGTGATGCAGCAGCTTTAAGTTTCAGTGGGGGTTACAGCAGCATGGTGAAACAATAACTTGTTATATCAGTGGTTGGTGCATCTAGTGGGGCACTAAGACGGACCTGCTTTATTTACTGACTCTTCACCCATCTACAGTTCAAGTGTCTCTGCCAGAGTCTAAACAACCTGAGACTCGGGTAGTGTGAGCACTCATATGCCGTTTTACCTTGTAGTTTTCCAGCTCCATACGGAGGCGGTTGTTGGTGGCGAGCAGCTCGCGGTTTCGCGCCTCACATTGTTTCAGCTCCGTCTCCAGCTCCCCCTCATAATCCCGACTCATCTGCTGAAACTCCTGCAGCTCCTCCTGAGCCTCCTCAGCACTGAACACACAGAATTAATGTCTGAGGTTACATTACGTTTAGTTGTTACTAAGATTGTCTTTTTCCAAAGACAGCGTCTGAAGAGAAGGTTTAGACCGCTTGGAACGTAAGGAGAAATAAACGTTTTCCCATTAAACCACAAGACACTCAGTATTAGAGATTACAATCTACACCTCCCAGAAATGTGTTTAGATGGAAAACAGCACAGGTTCATGATAGTTTTTCTTGCATGAGGATCCACTAACTCACATTTCTACAAACTGAACCGGGAAGTTATGAAAAGTTATTCATTATTTTTGAAAATGTACCTACGAAGTTAAAACATTGTGTACACGTGTTTATTACTGCTGGCTGAAGATGTTACTTTTATAACAAGATAAAAATATAATCGTTCGTGACTTAAGGGGGTTCCATTTTTATTTATAGAGGGTATTATGACAGCTTTAGACTGAGTGCCTGGAGGATAAAGGACACACAAACTAAAATAGGAGCAACAGGCCAACTCTGCAGGCAGTTCAACCTTGATAGTGTATTTTTATACCATAAAACAGTGTGAATATACATCCCAGCATTATTAAGTGGACACAGTTAAACCATCTAACCACTTTTTATACACCTTAAAAAGGAAGGAACCATAAAAAGATGAAGTGAGAACAGATTCTGGCACCTCTGCTGGTGCCGGGCAGCCTGCTCCTTCCAGAAGCCCAGCTCGTCCTCCAGGGACCTGAACTCTGGGGGCTCCGGATCCCCCATCTCCAGGACAGGACAGGTGGAGGGCTGACTCTCCTGTAACACACCAACACTGACCTGTGGTGCCATGAAAAAAATTATAAATACATATACACAAATAAGAAAGAAAGGCATCTGGAAAAATTGGGTGGGAAGAAATTCCCTTTAAAAATCGGGCAATTATTTGTCAAAAATCACACCAATGAACAGAACTTCATAATTTACTACAGGACTTGTTTCCAGATCATACACTGTGATTTTAGGGTTAAATCGGCAAATCGGTGATCTTAGAAATAACTCTGATTCAGATGAAAAATCAAATTTTCTAGAGTTTGATCGCAGCAGCCAGCTCAGTCTAACAGTGAGCTGACTGGGGCAAAATAACGGGGCAACCAGAAGAATAAGCATCGACAGGCAATAAATAAGATAGAATTTAAATTCGGGATTTGTGCCGAACTGGAGAATAAAGTCTAAGGATTCAAAAAATGTCTGTAAAACTGAATAAAATCAATTTAATCATTAACGTGGAGAACTTTTAAGGTAATCTTGTCTAATATTTACATCGATTCTGGCCACTTAAAAACGGGAACTTGACGCGAAGTTAACGGGAAACTTCATTCGAAACAGCTTCTTTTATACAAACACGGCAGACGATTATTCAATTATCGAATATAAAAATATTAAAAACTGAGTCTTTAAGAGAGTTAGAAGTAAAACTTTAGCTTACAGAAGCCGATAAGTTAGCTAGTTCAGCTAACGGACTTTAGCGTTAACCATTTAAATCCCAGCTCAGATAAACACACTTCAGGAGCAGTTAGCTTCTTATTTTCATCAAATGTTAGCGGGTTTTTTTTTCTCCTGAATCTTCCTCACAACTAACAACAAACTTTAAATGTAAAAAAATAACGTGGAAGCGGAGAAATAACGGAGTTTGGAGGACTTACCGGAGTTGGACGGAGCAAAGTTTCTGCTTCTTCTGGAGGACGACGAACAATACATGTTCATTTACATTGTCCGGTCCGATCCACCAATCAGGAGCCAGCAGACAGCTGCGTTCCCCGCTGCTATTGGTTGACTAGCTGTCAATCATTAAATGTGAGGCGGGTCTGCGAATGTTGCCCAATCAGAGGAGCGATATCAGTCTGGACGTTTTTGATTGGATTAGCAATAAGCGATGCTGCCTTCAGGTGCTGTCGTAAACAGCAGGAGAGTGTGAGAAAAATTACTCTCAAAGACTTTTAAAGGCCTCAGTTTCCACAAAAAAGGCTAAAAACACATGCCCCAAAATACAAAACTGTAGGAGAGGTGCAAAATAGTCGGAGGGACAAACGAACACACACCCACAAAATAATAATAGTCAATCACAAAACAACAAAAAGACAAATAAGATGCAAAATTAGACTCAAAACAACCAATCTGTTCCTTCAGCCGTCCGTCAAACAGGAAAAGTTTATTTGTGTGTTCACTTTGGAAAAGCTACTCCTCTATTTATACCATAGCTTGTTAATAAACCAGTATAAATATAAAAGGAAAGCATCAGTGTCAAGAATTTAAGTGGAAATAGATTTGAAACTTAATGCCCGTTTTGTTTTTACCTGTTTTTTTCTCATAAGAAATGAACCAAAGCCATTCACAAAATTAAGTTACAGGCACAAAAGGTGTGTCTTATTATTTGTTATCATCATCGGTTATTAGATATTTAGTTCAGTGAGCTCTGCTCCTCTTTCAGGCTGTATGTTACGGTGGTTTTGTTTCAGAGGACAAGGAGCTGCGTTAAATGACACCTGACACATGTCTTAGCTCTGATTGGGGAATTTCACTTCCTGTTGGTGGGGTCAGAGGTCGCACTGGGCCAGCTCTGTCCTTTTCAAAGGGATTAACCGAGTCTGTCCGATCCTGGTTAATCCACCAGCACCATCATTAGAGCATAAAGCTGTTACACACACAGATTCCAATCCGCTCTGCCCTTCCTTCATCTCTGGGTTTGTGACATTAGAGAGCAAAACAGAAAATATTCTTATTTGTTTTCTCTTCAAGAGTTAATTTTTTTTAAATGACTAACTGTCATAATTATGTAGAAAGTACAACTGCTGGAGTTCATCTCAGCTGAAAAACTCATTTTTTCTCCAGCATGTACTTCTTATTCGCATTATTGTGTGAAATGTCACGACTACTCTTGTGTGAAATTTCACATTTCCTCTCAGAATATACTAAGAAAACATCCCAGGAGTGCCTTTATCAGCTCAAAATGTGATTTGTCTAATACTTTGTTTTTGTTTCGTGCCAAAATATAACAACAAAATTACATGAAGCATTTAGTCACATGCATGAGTGTGGCTTTTACACTTCTTCTAATTGTCAGATTTCGCTTGTCTGGTTGGTTCCAGCAGTCTTAATCTGCTCCAGGAGCTGGTTCAACACTTTAACAGGGTTCAAGGATGGATTAACCTTTTAGGGGCAAAAATGTGCCGTTAAATGTCTCTTGACTTCCACTTAAAAGGTCAGTTTCATCAATTCCCCAGATTGTCCCTCAAATTATATAATCGATATAAACAGGCTTCTGACGGTGAGACAATCTCATCATTTATGGCTTAACTCTGACACAGTGTTCCTTCAAATCCCTTAAAAGGGGTTTTCACATCAACGCGACAGGAGAGAGCCGTTTGGTTTATTCATGTCAGGTTTACTGTTTCTTGTTTACCGGACTCACAACAATGAAGCGTCCCATTTCTGAAAACATCACAGAACTAATGCAACAACATAAATCAGATGGGCTTTTGTATTTGTTCAGAATAATATTTAACACACTTTGAGGTTTTATTTTTAATTTTTACACGGACAGACAGAATTTCTAGGTTTTTATTCAGTTAATTTACAGAAGGATTGTGTCAAACTGCTCACTAAAGTCTTCACTAAATCAATATATTTTTATCCATAAAAGTCAAATATTATGTACATTTTCTACTGCTGATGAAATGAGTTATACGCTGCCGTTACAGTTACCAGAAAGTATCCAAATGTCTCCAGAATGAATAACAATACAAGTCACAAACATTTTAACTTCTAGAACGGATTGCTAAGATCTAGGATGTTTGATGTGATGCATGATAAGGTATCTGGGCTGATGGCAACCTGTGGGATGTTTCAAGTAAGAGGACAGGATTGAGATCGTGTAGTTTCACAGCTCAAACTAGGACACACAACACAATAAGTGGGATGCACCGACACATAACGGCCCATAATGAGCCCCTTTGACCGGGAGAAGCATCGTTGGTGTCCTTTGGGGCAAAAGTCAGTAGTTTCTTACTTCTTCATAAACTTTGTCTGATGAATTCACAAAATGTTTCTTCCAGACTGGAATTTCTGGCCATTAATGCAAAACTTTAAGAGCTCCCTTTAATGTTTCTGGGTCTTTCCTCTCAGATTACTATAACGTATCGTCCTGATCCATTAGGGCATCCCTGGATATTAATGACTGTACACACATTATATATCTTTAAATTATATTTCAGTGCATTGGTTATTTGCTAATCAGTCAATCAGAGGTCGGGACAGTCTCGCCACCAAGAGAAGGCACGACTGGTGTAGAGCAGAAATTCTGAGCCTCAATCTGATCTCCAAACCAAAACAACAACCAGCCTCATCGCAGCACAACTCCCCAAAAACTCAGAGGCTCAGTGGTCCAAACCGCCGCAGTCGGAGGCAAGAAGGTCGTCGTAAACAATGTGTGTCAGCACTGAGACCTCAGATCCTGTGAACGAATGAATCCTTCATATTCCCGAGAGGAAAAATCCAGCCAATTCAGATGAACATGCAGCTCTTTGGAAGCTGGAGGGAGAACAGGACTGGAGTTCAAACACAGAACGTCAGTACTAACCACCGCACCACTGTGCCGCTTTGTGACCCCGTTACTCAGAAATGACATTTTTCAGACCACAGATTTATTCTGAAGTCGACATTTTTGCTGCCTGGATTGTGTTTGTTGTCATAGAAGTCAGTAATATTTTCCTGACTCTACCGAAGGACTTAAACACGGTTCCTCTTGGAGGTTATCATCACGGGGGACTGAAGGACTGAACTACCAATTTAGTGCTTCATGTTCTCGGCAAAGGTCAAAGGTGATACATGACATCTGGGCGACTTCAGCAGGAAGTACGTTATTACCGCCCTTCTTATCTCATATCAGTCGAGCTGTCGTGTGCGTATGTGACAGACATTGTTCTTGTAAACCTGACGCTCTTCAGCTCTCAGTTCACGGTCGCCGGTTTAGTGAAAACCGGCTTCTATCATCCCGTTGAAGTCCGAAGGCCCGGACGACAGACGCAGCGTCCGTCTCCTGCCCGCTTCAGTTCTCCCTCTGGGCCTTCTGCCTTTTCCGGGCGAGTCGGGCCTCACGCATCTCCTCCAGAGTTTTACGGGGGTCCATGACGAAGGCCACAGCCACCGCGGCGGTGCCATCGCCGTTCTGGCGGGAGAAGCAGAGGAAGGTGGCCCAGAGGAAGGCGCAGCAGCCCATGAAGGCCGTTCTCATGTAGAGCGGCATCAGGACGAAGTTCAGGAACTGAGAGAGCAGAGACATCAACAATAATCAGAGAAGAAAGTCCTCAACACAACAAAAACCACAAACAGATACAAACGGTTTACCTGCATGAAAGGCCAGTACATGAGTCCAGTCTGAAAGGGAAAACACAACATGAGTGTGTCTCAATCCCTTCTTACACAACTTTTAGACTTAAAATGCACTGAAGATAATGATAGTTTAGGTTGGAGATAATTACACTTTACAGAGTCTGAGAACCTTCTTCAGATTTCTGTCATTTCATCTCTAATTTTACATTAAAAAAAAAAAGAGAAATGGTTTGTTCTCTCTGAAGGTTCCAGTTAGAAACAAGGAAAAAGAAGAAAGTGAAAACTAAATCAAATGAGATCTGCGACATCTGGAGAGACCCGTCTCCTGATGTGGTCATGACGCAGCAGTTACAGCTCCTGAAGCTCTCTGACTTTTATCCTCTGGCTCGTGCCCACTGCGCAGGAGCAGCACGGTGACACAATCTGGGTTAATCTGGCTGTGAGGGAGGGAGGGAGGAAGGGAAGGTGACTTTCCTTCCCTTGAGGCCTCTTCTTACCTTCCAGGTGTTGAAGAACTTCTCCCTCCAGTCTTCAAAGATGTCCTCCTTCCCCTCCAGGAAGCTCACCCCTGCGGGACACAGGAGACATTTACGCACGTTTGTGCGCAATGACGCACAAAGTGAGGAGAGCGTGATTCCTCCTCAGAGACACGAAGTCTGACAGAAACCCAACAGAAGCTCACTTTACCGCCCTCAGGTCCCCAAACGGGCCCCGCGGGATTTGGGAGAGTTTCCCCCTGCTCTGGATTTGTGCGCATTTGGTGTCAGATCACATTAATTCTCTCTCTAAACCGTCAGACTCTACATTGGACCAGGTGCTACATCCGGGACATCTCACCTGTGTAGAACACACTGGTGGCCAAAGGCGACGCGAAGCTCTGGTCCAGCAGGAGTTTGCGGAAAACCATCCCGGCGGATTTCCCGGGAAAGCGCCTCTCCAGCGCGCGCAGCCAGAAGTAATTGAAGTTTCCTTGGAAGCTGATGGCCACTACGGCCACGTTGCGGGTGTGTTTCCAGTCCAGGCGCTCCTTCTGGGCCATCAGCTGGTGGACCAGGTCCCCGCCGGCGAACAGGCAGCCGTACAGAGTGACGTTGGCCAGCCAGGGGAAGCGTTTGGCGGCTTCTTTCAGCACAGCTCTCCTCATCCCGGCGGAGGAACACGATCCCCCAACTGGATTCAACCCAACAACCAGGACGCGCTCATGGCGGGGGGAGGAGGACTCGGACTAGGCCGGCTGGACCACAAGACACAGTCCATCAGGGGGGGTAATCAGAGCGGATTAGAGTTTCCACTCATGAGCCGCTCCTCAGACGGCCGGAGACCGAAACACAAGAAGCTTCTCCCCGATAGACGGACTGGAGCTCTGCGTAAGAGCCACCATGATCCAGTTCAGATGGAGGAGAAGAGCTCCGTCCAGGAGTCAGGATGATGATGATGATGACGAAGGTGATGAAGAAGTAGAGAAGCTGCTGGAACTCTCCTGAATCTGGATCAGTCTGGTGTCTCGGTGAATCAGGTGGCTCTCCGGTAAATCCTGCGGGTCAGAGCGCTAATCCGAGGGATTGTGACCCCCCCCCCCTCCTCCTCCTCTGACGTCACCGACGTCCACAGCGGCGTGATGAGCTCTCAGTCGGTCCATGTTGTTGTCAGATCAGCTGAGCTTCATCATCCTTCAAATGAACCTCAAGAATCCAGACCTGATTCTGACCCGACACCAGCCTCAACTCTGGGACCACAGAGGTCAGGTTGTGTTGAAGGCTATGGGAAAATGTCCCTCCTCCTCCTGATGAGTTTATGGTCTCAGTCTCTAGTTTACAGTCTTCAATACAACATGATGTTCATTTTTTAAATGATGCTCCATTTAGAGGAAGGAGGGGAGGGGTTAGGGGGCGGGGCTACTGTGTGACTGACAGACTGGACCATCCAATCAGGATGAGCACAGAGCAGGTCAGATCCACCAAAACCAAGATGGCCGACAGGCAGATTACAATCTGGAGGCTTCAGAGCAGGAAGTGATGTGTGACGTCACAGTGGGTGGATGTTCGGCCTCCTGATGATGCCGGTGAACAACATGAAGACCAGAAGAACTGAAAACACCTGAAAGATTTCAAAATTTAACATGATCAGGTTTCCCAGTGTTCAGGGGAGACGACCATTGGGGGCAGTGTGAGGCCCACAGTCAGAGTTTCAGGTAAAGACCTCCACACGAAGAAGTCCAGAGTCCAGAGTCCAGCTGCTGCTGTGATGTTTTCAGAGCCACATCATGGAGCAGATCACAGATTATCTCTGCAGGTACAAAAACTACAACTTCACCATCGGAAGTACAACTCCAGAGCACATCGATTCACTCCAGAGCTTCCAGATCAGAGACAGTGACATCTTCCTGGTCACTTATCCAAAGTCAGGTCAGAGAAACTCTGTTTTCATTCAGTTCAGCTTCATAACCTCTTTAACATTTTCATATTGTCCTTTTTATATGAAACAGCCGGGGAGACAAACATCACAAACTACAGGAACAAAAACCATCAAATCATGAAAAGGGGGGGCAACAAAACCTGAAACCTTGTCAGTAGACAGTCACAGAGTATGCGTTGGCATAAAAACTAAGTGTCAGCCACTCCACTCCCAGTCAAAGGTTGACAGATGAAAGCGAACTGCTCCCTGACAGTTTCCAACCTGTGGCCTGCGGCCCCCTGATGGGCTGTGGAGGTATTACAAATAACACTTTGGAGAACTTTGACCGTCAGCTCCTCCCTCCTCCAACAGGCACCATCTGGACTCAGCAGATCATCATCTCCATCTGTGAGCTGAGCGAAGGTCTGAACGAGTATCCAAACAACCTGGAGCAGATGCCGTGGCTGGAATACACGGAGGGACGAGAGGACTACGCCCTGAGACCTTCTCCACGGCTCTTCGCCTCCCACCTCACCCCGACCCTCATGCCCCCAGGACTGAAGGACAAGAAGGCGAAGGTCAGGATTTTAGTCCTGGAAAATCGAAGCTTCAATGGAGTTACATGTCAGAATTGAATCTTTATATTAAAAAAACATTATTGGCATCTCTGACAATGTCATAATTTCTTCAGTGGTTATTATTCTATATTGAGACAGTTGTTGTCATGAGACAAAATATAAAGTGAAAAACTTTCCTCACCAAAATGAGCTTATGAATTAGAATCAGAATATTTCACTTTGCTCACTTCTTTTCTTGACCCCTTTGAGCTTCTATATTTGATGTGTCTGGTGTAACGTCGAGCTGTTAAATAGCGAATTGTTTGCACGTCATTGGTCTCTGTGCAGATCATCTACGTGATGAGGAATCCGAAGGACAACGTCGTGTCTTATTACCATTTCAGCAGAGTCTGGGCCGAGCTGGAGACGCCCAAGAGCTTTGAGGAGTTTTTGGAGCAGTATTTGGCAGGAAACGGTGAGAAAGAGACGTTCATATGTTGTGTAATTTAACTTCAAACACACCAAAACGTTGACCCGTCTGAGTGAACTGTGTTTTGGACCGTCACACAGTCGGAGCATCGTCCTGGTTCGACCACATCAGGCAGTGGATCTCCAGCAGAGACCAGTACAGCATCCTCTTCCTGACCTACGAGGACATGATCCTGGTAAGACACGTTTATTCTTCCTGTCGTGTTGGAAGGTTGAACGTTTCTGTTTAAATCTCGTTCCTCTTTCAGGACCTGAAAGGAGCAGTCACTAAGATCTGCGGGTTCTTGGGGAAACGCCTCAGTGAAGCTGCTGTCGACCAAGTTGTAGAAAAATCAACATTTCAGGCCATGAAGAAAGACTTAAAAGCCAACTACGAGTTTCTGCCGCCGGAGAGAGTCAGTGGAAAATTCATGCGTAAAGGTAAACAGCTCCTGAGCAGGAACACGTGAACCAACGTCAGCTCCAAACTTTTAGTTTTTTATTCTTCTGCTGCAGGTCAGATCGGTGACTGGAAGAACACCTTCACTCCGGCTCAGAGCGAAAGAGTCGACCTGCTGCTTCAGGAGAGGCTCGGAGATCTTTCCCTAAACTTCGTCTGGGAGTGAAGATCGACAGCCTGATTTGTGATATTTACTCTTCTAGACACGGTGAGGCTTCAGTCTCAGGAACAACGAAGATGTAAAACACCTCCGCGGCTCAGCTGGTACCTTTAAGGCTCCGTCAGTTCTGAGCTGTCTCTCTCACCGTCAGTGAGAAAGAAGAGAAGAGGAAATAAAACACTAATAAAAGCTGTTGGCCAATCAGTTGACTTTATTGAATGTCAAAAGGAATTAAATTGTGTTTCTGGTGCAGAGGCTGCTTTGGTCACTGGAGCCGACTCCACACTTCAGTTCTCTTCATCTGGAACAGGAAGGAGAGAACGTGATCAGTGAACAGTAATCAATAATCGCTCGTCTTTACTGAAGGACAAATATAACCAGCCGATTCTGAATACGTCACATCAGAGACGATGGCAACTTCGGAAATTCGTCCAATTTACACAAACCTGATTTTTTTAGATGATGATGTCACCCAGCACTAAAGCAGTTAGATCTGCTGAAGCTCACCTTCCTCCTCCTCGTCCTCTTCATCCTCCTCTTCCTCCTCCTCTTCATCAGAGCTGAAGGTCCCGTCAGGCAGGCTGTACACTCGGATCACTTGCTGTTGACAGACAGAGCAAACGCCACATTGTCAGTGTAGAGCTGCTGAACCCAGGATCAGGATCAGGATCAGGATCAGCTCACTCACCTTGTTGGGGTCCTTCAGGATCAGGTACTTGCCCTCGTCCAGCTTGCGGCAGATGTCAATGACGCAGCGCAGGATGCCCCAGGCGTTCTCCATGCTCAGGTTGATCTGGCTGGCGAACTCGTTGGGCTTGAACTGCTGCGTCCCCAGGATGACGTGGCGAGCCGAGTCCTTCACGTGGTAACGAGACACGTACCTGCAGAGGACGCAGGGACACCATGAGCACGGCTGCTCTGGACCTCGACCCGTTTCATGGCGACAGTTTTAATTCTTCCGTTTGTCAGACGGAGTAAAAGTAACTCGATTTGAATGTCTCACCCCAGTTTCAGGTACTCTGATCCAGCCAACATGGCGCAGCAGGTCCATCGGGCCAGTTTGTAGCTGTTGTTCTTCAGCTCGGTGGCCAGGACGGCTCCTCTCTGAGAGTCCAGCTTCTGACGCCAGTCCACGCCGTTACAATACTGATGGCAACAAGGAGGGACGGAAGACAAGGGCTTTAACATCAGACACTTCAGACTTAATGATCCGATGCACGAATGAAAGAAGTCTACAGGATATGTGAGCAGTTTAACACTGTTAAGCCTTCAGAATCAGACGTGTCCAAACCCCGCCTTCTTACTCTGGAGTCCCACTCGTTGAGAGTCTTGATGTTGACGAAGGACACTTCTCCGTTAGCGCCGGTCATCACTCCGTCATGCTCACAGCGGACAATCAGATCGATATCATCCCCGAGCTTCCAGTGACGGTACCTGAAACACGAAGAGGAGGCGTCAGCCTGACAGGAAACATTTCCTTTTCTTCTGTGGATGAATGTCTGAACTGGGACGGTAAAACCTGGACCCTACTGGACCGAGGGAGACGCACCATCGGGGTTCAGTGTTTACCTGTAGGCCACAGACGCCACCTCGCTCTTGTCCATGTCTTCCTCCACAAATGGGTTGGAGTTAGGAAACTTGTAGCGCTCTCCACCCTGAAACACGAGCAAAGGGATTCGGTTTAGGACGTTTTATGGACCCAGTTCAATAAACTAAAGGTTTAGACCGGCTCTTGATGGAAAGAGCCAGGAGATGAAGACAGACTCCACCAGCGCTCCTACCATTCGTAAACACTGCTGGCTAAAGTTGTGGTTGATGTACGTCGCCTCCATCGCCAGGTTACGAGGGGAGTTGAAGGAGTTGCCCTCATCCTGTGGCGGCTCGTTGGCCGTCTCGCTCACAGTCAGTAAATCTGAGAGGAGTTACAGAAGCTACCAGTTAGAACGACTCCAGAGACAAAAACATAAATACACAAATTCGGGGTGTACACACATCACACATCATTTCACATCGATCAGAACAAAAAGCTGGAATGAGTTACAGCATTCATCTCACCAAAGTCAGAGTTGTCTCTCTTGTCGAAGAACAGCTTGTTTCCCACTCTCTGCACAATGATGTCCCAGGAGTTGACTGAGCGCGTGCAGCACATCAAGGTGGCCAGGATGGCGTCGGTGGCGAACACATTACCCTGAGTCTTAGCCAGCTGGAGAACGAAACACAGAAAATATTGATGTTAGATGTTGAGAGGAAACACTGTGCAATCCCAGTTATCTTTGATTATTATAATTAAAAAGTAATAATGAAGAACAAATATATAAATGTTCCTGATGTGAGGTTTCTAATGTTGTATATCTGTTTGTTTTTAACGTAGGTCTCAACCTTCATATTCTATTTATTCAAACTAAATAAATGCTATTTTAATGAGTTGGCTTTTTATATCTTTAATGCATTTTTTTCTGTAAAGGAGTTTAAATGCCTTTGTGGTTGAATTGTGACTCATAGTCAACTTGTCTCCTGATGTTGAGATCAGGGAGCTGCTGCCAGAGACAAGGAAAACCAGGCAGTTTGAAAGGACCCCAAAGGTCAAAGGTCAGAGGTAGCATCCTGTACTTGCTCTCTGTGGCTGTGTGTTTGTTGTTTACTGAAACAGCTGATTGTATAAAAAGCCGGAGACCTTGCGGATGACGGGATCATCAGTTGTGGTAACAGTGTGGAAGATCCTCTTGATGCTCTTCAGCTGTTTCTCGTTGCGGGTGGTGATGCGGTCGAAGGCTTTGTCATAGTACTCCAGGGCACCGCAGCACTCGCTGTAGGAGGAGGAAACAGGAGACAAGAGCACCTTCATCGTCATCTGTTCTTCACCTCCGACACGAGTTCTACAAGAGCAAGTCGGCTTCACTTACATGTCAACGGGATCAGCCACCTCCATGTACCTCATCTTCATCAGCCTGGGGAAGTCCATTTCCTCCTTCACCTCCCAGTCGCTTCTCACCTCCACAGAAGAGTCTCTTGGCTTCAGCTGAGCCTTACAGGAAGGGGGGGTCATTTTTAGCATTACATTGAAATTGTTTGGACATTTAAGAAGCGGCAGCCAGAAACTGTTTGTCATTTATGTTTGAAAAATGACAAAAATAACCGACGAATGAATGAAATAACACAAATCCGGTTATATCAGAGGCTGGATAAAATTCAGACGTGCTCTAATCCAGGATTACAACTGGTTAACTGAAAAATACCTGAGACTTCTGGTCCCACTTCTGACGGACACCAAACTGCTTTTGGAACTTCTTCTGCAGACGCATTCGATCCCTGAAACAACAAGCAGGTTAGACTGCTGTCATTAAGTGATCATTAACTGACCTCGACAGAGCTCAGACCGACTCTCACCTCTCCTTCTGCTTGGCGCTCTTCGGGAGCGTCTGCATGTTGAACTGGGTCAGATTCCTCCGGTCCTTGTCCCTGCGCAGATTCCTCTGTGGAAACAATCATTGTGCTGTTACTTCTATTTTAAATTACCTGAGGGTTCAGCACATTATATTTAGAATTCAGTCTGATATCATATCATCAACAGAATTACCTGGGCAAACCTCATGCGGTTCCTCTGGTAGGCCGTCTTCTGGGTCTTGGCGGTGTCCACCAGCTGGAAGCTCGTCTCGTCTTCTTCATGAAAGTAGGCATACTGGCTGCCGCCTCCGAACTGAGAGGAATACTTATCTGAAGACAAAACAGATTCATGAGTAACTGAACTGCTTTATCAGTAGATGAAAAGGGGTCACTCACCCTAAATTAGCTGGTTAAACTCCATATGAGTAAATCTGATCAATCTGGTGGTGAACATGTAAAAATCTGTTTAGGTGAATGAAATCACTCACTTGTGTATCTCTTGTCTTGATAAGTTGCTCCAGTCCAGTCAGCGACCTGAGGAGAGAGAAGTCACAACGTCAGGAAAACATATTCTAGTGGTCTTGGATCTCTGAGCAGATAAATGTAGAAGAGTCTAATGTGAGAACAAACCTTCCCCAGACGGTCTCCTTTGCTGAAAGGCTGGTAAGGCATATCTTTGAACTTCTCTGGGACCGCACATGGACCCCATCCGGACGGATTGTCCTGGATCACAGGGGCGTGAAACTTCGCCATCTCCTGAAGGCTGAGGGGGGAAAAAAGGAGTTCTGTGAACAAGCAGAAAAACTAAAAGCAGCAGAAATAACTGATGAGAGGAGTTTAAACTGTGGAGGGTCTCAGGATACAAACAGCACAGATCTCTCCAGCAATGCACTTCAGTAAAGAGGCACTGATCAGCTTGCGCAGTGGGCTCATCATCACTGACCCTTTAACATCCAACAACAGATGGGCTCATCTCCACAGCTTCATCCTTTCATAAAGCTACAGCTGATTTTTTTTTTTTTCAACCACAAATTAGTGTGCAGCTTCACAAACGTTGGAATATTTTTTTCCAAATAAAGAAGTCCAAACATTTCCATGATGAATGATGATAAACTGAATATCATCGAGACAACAAACAGATCACACAGCTCAGAACCGTCCATCAAAGCTGCTGATCGCATTCATCATCGATCATCGACTGATTGAACACATGATGCTGAACCAATGGATCAACATCGATCTGCAGCATCTTTCAGCAGTAAACACAAAGAAACGTTTTTACAAAGAAAACAACGAAAAGCACTAAACTGACACTCAGAAGTGACGTCATGTGCTCATTGGTTTATATTAATGGGTTAAATTAAAACGTCTCCTCTGTCTTTTGCAGGTTTACGGATCTTTTTTTTTTTTTTAAATAAATAAAATTTCTCTTTTCTTCTGGCAGCTCTGACTCAGTTAGCAGCTAACGCTAACGCCAGGTGGTCGTGTTAGCATGCTAAGCTAACTAGGCGGCGGGACGCGGACAGCCTCGCGCGTGTTTTTACGGGCTTTAACGAAAACAACAACAAACAAAACAAACACAACATCGTTTACGCGTCTGTACGCCACCTGCCGCGGCCTCACCGGGAGCGGCGCGTCACCGGATCGAGCTGTTCGGTTCCGCCGGTTCTCTGAAGACACGAAGCGCCGACGAACCGCCGGGGCCAAAGGAAGTGCAGAGCTGCCGTAAAGCAGCAGGACGGGCCTGTTCCTGCCGTACTGCAAACACAGCTGTCGTAAAAGTTAAAGACGCAGTCCCCAAAGGCTAAAAATAAACAATCAACAATAAAGCTAATAATAATAATTTATATTATTGCGCTGTTTTGTATTTTTAGGATACATTTGAAAATACATTCAACTTGCACATTTAGAGTTTGTTCTGTTTTTGTTTATTTATTTATTTACAAATTTTGCACAGGAAAAAAATATTATTTCTTAACAAAGTGGATTGAACACTAAATATGTCTGTTTATTAAACTCCACAGGCAGGATGCTGTGGGTCACACCACAGGCATCAGTCCAGACGGATTCAGCTGTAATGAATCGCTTTTACCACCAGATGACAGAAACACACACGTTGTTGTCACAGTGAATTTGGAGGTACAGGAAGAGGAAGAGGCTGCAGGTTGATCAGTTCACCTGACAGCATTTTCCTGTAAATCCCTGCAGACAGAGATCACAGGAGGTGGTTCTAGCTGCAGCCTTTAGCAAAATTTCCTGTTGACATCCTTTATTTTACACTGAACATAAGAATCATTCATTCATCTTCTCCTCTTATACGTTCCTGGACAGGTCTTCAGTCCATCACAGAGACAGACAGAGACCAACAACCACTCAGACCTACGGACAATTTAGAGTCACCAGTGAACCCAAACATGATGTCTTTGGAGACTCCACACAGAAAGGCCCCAGGCCGGGAACCGAACCCAGGACCTCCTTGTTGTGGGGCAACTAACCACTCTCCCACCGTCCTGCACACATAAGAATCAAATGGTAAATAATTCAAGCTTCATGAATTTAAAATGAACTTCAACCTGCCTCCTGTGTTAGATAGATATGAGACAGTGCGTGCAGCGTGCTCATGTACTCAGACTGACACTCTTTCCAAAGGAGCTTCAGAAGTGGAAATCAGATCTGTCACCGGTGTACATTTCCAGAATAATAACTGAGCATCACACTTGAGCTCAAACACGACGATTCTCTGTGCTGTCACTCAACAGGCTTCGAGCGTGCGTGTTGTGAATAAATCTCTGAATCCAATTCAGGAGTTATTGTGCTCTGTAAAGGTGGCCTCACAGCCATGAAGGTATCTGCTCTGTGTGATGGATGTTTATGTTACACAGATTCCTCCTGGGATTTTGTCCAGGGATGAGCCAGCTGACGGACGATGCCACCATCTTTGTGCATCTGGTCTTCTCCACATCTGCGTTGACCTGCATGCCAGTTAATCAACTTTTTCTCATGAGGAATCACAAACATTTAGTCCTGACGGTTCCATTCGCTGCCACCTCCCATGTTTTTTCTGTGTCCATCATCAGCCATGGCAGCAGGGCTGTGAGTCATACCTGCTGTCGTCCTTCAGGGACGTTTGGAGCAGCGCTGACAACAGATGGCAAACTCAGTGTCAGCGTCAAGTCATATTCATTACATATCTAAATGGGGACGAGAGTCAGAGGGATTATTTCTGTCAAATAGGCCAAATGTTGGTGACGTCGTCATATCAGCTTCCCAAAAAACTGTTGTAAGATTGAGTTTGATATTTGTGCAGTCGTGAGAAGGATGGCACAGTGGTCCAGTGGAAGGACTGTCACAGGAAGATTTTCTGGGTTTGCTTTTTAAAAAAGGACAATTTTCCTTCCAGCTGCAGAACTTCCCTGAGAATCATGTCAGCTGTTTTTTTTTTTTTTTTTCAGGTTTCCTTCAGTATAAGAATAATTCAGTTAACTTTCCCTGTGCATCCATGCCTACATTACAAACAGCTAATTTGGCTAAAACTGATTCCATGACAACATTATATCTGCTTTTTTTATAGCTTCTGTTTCCACCCACTTAATATCTGAAATCCTCTGCATACAACATCTGAAGGGTCAGACGTCCCTCAGATAAGGAATAATAACAGGAGGAGAAAACTACTGTCTGAATAAGCTGTAGAGGCAGAGCTTTTCATTTCAACTGATTTATATTCAATTTCTATCCCTTCCACTTCTTATAATTCTTGTTTCGATATCATATTTCAAACGCTAACAGACTCACGATGCTGTTAAAATCATTTATGATTTATTTATTGTTTCATTCGCTTGTGTTCTTTCTTTAACACGTGTATCTTGAAATTAATTAGGGAGACAGGAGAAAAAATGTCCAACACCTGTGTTCAATCAGATGGAGCCCTCTTTGCAATGATTACTGTCATTTCTATGAATAACTGAAGACTGAAGGAGGCGGCGGCGTGTGAAAGCAGAAAACAGCAGCTCTGTGACGCCGTCCGTCTGAAGGCCGGATCCTGAAATGTGAAACAACCTAGTTGATTAATATTAAAGAAATAATCAAATGTTTCAGTGGCCTTTGTTGTCATGGTTACAGCAATAAACAGATGGACAGCACAGGGAGCAGTGTTCCCACCTTCGTCTCCATGGTTACTGTAAAGACAGTCGTGGCCTGGTCAGGTTTAGGAAAAGATTGCGATTTGTGTCAAAATAAGTTCTCCCTCAACATTAAACGATCATTGTTGTCATGTTCCCAATAGAAACAGCATACACCTCTTGGGAATCGAACGCTGGTCACCTGTGTCACATCCATCCACCCCAACATGGGCTTTGTTGACATATGAGCTGTCCCCTAGCAACAGAACCTAACGATGATGTCATAACTCCCTGCTGACAGGCGGCCTCTGTTGGAGCCCTCTGATTGGCTGGTTTCGATCCTTTAAGGCAGAGCCAGTCAAGTTGTCTCCTCTCCTTTCCAGCCCTGATGCTAAGCTAAGCTAATTAGCGACTAGCGGTAGCTTTGTTTTCCCCATTAAGGCAGCAGAGGGACCAGAGAAAAGCCACCAAACGCTTCACTGAGAGAAAATATTTTATTTTTTCATACTTACAGATTCAATGACAGAATAGTCTTTATGGCATAAAATATTGAAACTGCAGCAACATCACAACAAAAACAACAACAACAACAACAACCCAGTGTGTCTAATCCACAAACTCTACACCAGCCCACATCAACTTGTGTCTCTTTTGCGTTGAATAATTTCCCCTGATGCTTCTGTGAAATCAGAATGAAAACCTGACACTTTGACTTCGCTGCAGGTGCAGCGATGAGTGTTTGTGTCCCTAAATCAGCACCAACACTTCAGCTGCTTTCTGCAAACACAAAGTAATAAAGACTCCCACTCACAGTTTGTGTTTCCTCTGGGATAGTTTCGCACTCTTTGTTCTGTGTGTGCGCTGAAGAATCAGCTTCACTCAGATGTTTGAAGTGACCTGAAGGGGGAAGTTTATGAGGTTCACCTGTGGACCTCGTTGTGTTCATCCTCTGGTGCTGATGACAGTGTTTGCTCTGGGCCGCCATCGCTGCTGCTGCTGCTGCTGCCAAAAAAAAGTGACTAGTAGGCTTTCAGAGTTAACTTGAGTCTTGTCCATATTGCATGTGGGTGAGAATCCGTAGGCAGAGAATCAGTGAGTCAGAGCGCAGCCACCAGCAGACCCATCAACTGACTATCACCTCCCCGACAACAGTAAGCACAGGTGGGTTATCACTGCAGGGAGCTGGGGACCACACAGCCAGCTCAAACTGGCAATATTTATAGGCAAACACACAAACACACACGCAGACACACACACTAAACAATAGTAAACAGAAGCAAACACACCGAGCTCCACTCGGCTCGAACAAATCTCCACTCTCATCAAACTGCATGCCCCAGGGGCCTGGAAAATAAAGTATCAGCCAGGCAAATCTCCTTTTAATGTGGCTGTAATGACGTTTTTATGCTCCTCGGTGGATCTTATCAGGAGGGTGTGCGTGGGCATGCGGTCCAAAGACCAGCGGCAACACAGCAATATGGAGCAGAAGCATCATTTCACTGTATTTACATCCAGCTGAATATAACAAGCTGGCATCAGTCTGTGTGTGTGTGGTGTGTTCGCTCTTATGAATGGAGGGGAGGTTCATCTGAATGATGAGGAGCTGCTGCCACGTTTACCTGCAGTGCTCAGAAGATAAAAAAATATACCGACGCTTGTTTGGATTGTTGTCGAGTTCATGAATCTACTGAGCTCTGACAGGAGGACTTTAATGCACCTGGAAGCTGCCATTAAATCCCACAGCAGCACCAGCAGAGCTCAGAGGACTGACCCGGCCGGGGATCAGGGGGGTCTCACTGAAGAGCCTGTTGACGTTCACACCTACACTGATACGCTGAGTTTTTCTCTTCAGCTCCCCAGGAAACTCACTTTGTATGTTTAGATGAAGATCGTTCCTCTTTAACATGTTTTCTATAAGCCCTCCATGTTCGCAGGCTAATGACACTTTAACACGAATGGAGAGGGAAGCAAACTGTTGAAAAACACTATTAATGGAGTCATTTCAGCAAACTGCAGAGTCGGTCCATTAAATCACATGTTAAGGGTTTAATTACAATCGACTACTGAATTTCATGGCACTTCTGTCCTTTTCATAAGTGAATGACGCTACAGGAAAAAAGAGCATGATTTCCTCGTAATAGTTCTAATTTGGATGTGGCTGTGGACTGCAGTGGAGTCTCTACACTGAATTTATATGGAGCTTTTCTACATTTACTGACAATTCAGAGGCCTTTAAAATAGAAGCTTCATTCGCCCATTCACACACATGCATACGGTGCTTGTTGCTGTTATTCATACAGATCTTCTATCATTACATCCCCACACTCACACACTGATGGAGCAGCCAGCAGAATGTTTGGTATCTAATCCAAAGACGGTTGAATCAGAAACCAAACACTGACAGCTGACGACAAACCAGAAAATGACAGAGAGGGTTTGTGGTCGAGGGTTTTGTTCTCTCGTGGCAGCTGATGATCCGTCCCAGAATAACGCTTCATTTCTCAGACGGACCAATAAAGGAAACTAGACTTTGTAGGAATGAGTCCAGATGTGAAGTCTCAACTTTACATCTGTTAAATCGAGTGTCAGCTGCCACCCACAGGGAACTATCATCTTCAAACCAAAGAGCTGTCCAGAACCCAGCAGTCAGCCAGTCCCCATCACCTCACCTATTTATTATTATACTTGTGAAGGAATAAAATTATGCAAATTGGAGGCGTGGCCAGTTTAAGTGAAAGGTGTGTGATGGTATGGGAGTATCAGCTGGGAGTTAGGGGCGGAGTCAAGATGGCGACCTGTTGGTGTTTACAGACTGGAGACGACACATTGACTGCAGTGAAAACCGTGACTGTTTTTCTACCTAATTTTTGTTCATATAAAACCAGAAACAGAAACTCAAATCAGTTTGTAAAGTTCTCCTTCCTGGTCAAAATCCAGGGACTACATTACCCATAGTGCATCGTGACTGGCTGCAGTTTGCTCAGGCAGTCAGGTGCTTGAATTCATGTGCAGGATGTGTAGCTTTAGTCTCCCCCACGCTGGGTGGATGAGTGGTGTCCTTGAATCTGCCTGATAAACGATAATGTCCCGAAGGTTTAATCTTTCCAGGAATCTGTCCGTCTCCTTGTTCCTGTGTGTCGTAGGACACACCGAGAGCTGAACACTGTCCCTGTTTGTTTTACATGATAACTCACATCCCTGAAATACTAAATGAGTCACATCCAGTTTTCCACCAACAGCATCGTCACGATAACGCAGTAAATCATCAACTTCTAATATTCAGTCGAGCTGTATCCAAAAAAAAAAAAAAAAAAAAAATGCTCCAGAATTTCCCGTCGCTCCAACTAAAGGAGCTATTTGTAGGTTTAGCTGTTGCTACAAAGCTGACATTAGCATTAGCAGCTGTTCACTTATCAGGAAGAGAAAGAGGTGATAATAATCCCTGTAATCAGCTACATCATCGGGCAGAATGGACGCTACGCTGACTCGGAAAACGGCAAGCAAGGCCACGGCTAGCTGGTTAGCACGCTAACTTCAGTAGAAGAAAAGATGTGACAGAAAACTAAAGGCACAGTGATTTTTTTTTTTCTTTCCACTAAAGCAGCTGTTGCTAATGCTAACAAATAGCTCTTTTAACAACTAACCCTTAAGGCTGCATTTTAAATTCACACATTTCCTGATGTGGAGGCGTCACGCAGCGCGTGTTGGTTTTATTATCTGAAGGAATGAAATAAATTAAAACATGGAATGTCAGAGAGACAAGTCAAAACTTCAGCTACAACAAATGTGAGATCAACATCCGAGGTCAGAGCCTGAATGTTCAGGTATATACATAAGATAATATTCATTTATGATAAAATAATCACTGAGAACACAAGAAAGCTAATAATCCCCCTCAGAGACTTTTGGATATTTGTAGATTTCCAACAGCAACTACAGGATGGTTTGAAGGAAATATAATCCTGCCATGATTGATTATTTTTTCTGAAGAAATGTTTTTAGAGAGTGAGTCTGCAAAAATATTATATACATTATATATTCATATATTCTTCTGTTTTCCTGTAGTTGTGCCAAAGCAAAGATTCAGGATGTGAACATTTCTGGCTAAACAACTTTGGCATTTTCTAAACAAATAATTAGTCTGAAATATACAAGATATCGAGGATTAAAGGATACAAAGGGCTCATCAGCCATGCAGATATACACGTTATACACCTTATAAATGCTCATACATTGTGTGAGTCTTTTGATTAAAAATACAAATTGTGATGCTCTCTAAAGTCCAGCTCTGTGTGGTGGATCGGAGGGTTAGAAGCAGGTCAGCCTGTAAAACTGAGTTCACTTCAGGTCCACATGGCTCATTATAAATAACTGATCTCCAGCGAAGTGCTCTGCTCCAGGTTTTCCTCTGGCAGAGTTTTGACGCTCCCATTTTTGGCTCCGTTGAGAAGCAACGGGAGAGTCAGCATGGACCCGTTGATGGGATCTTTCCCCTTGGCGTCCCCTGCTTTGTCCTTCCTGTCCGGGGACAACAGCTCCGTCGCTCCCGGGGTCGGCCCTTTTTCCGAGAACAGCGGCTGCAAGCTCTGCTGCTGGAAGCTGCTGTTCCCGTTCTGGGCGATTCTGTAGATCTCAGTCATTTCTGAGATGTCCTCCTCATCGTCGTCTTCTTCGTCCCTGATGGCCCGTCGCAGGCTCTCCCTGGGCAAGGGCGCCCTCCGGCCTTCCTCCTGCTGCTGCTGGCGCTCCATGGGCTCGTGGTTCTCCACCTTCCTGGTGGAGCGGCAGAGCGCTTTCCGGAAACCCCTCTTGAAGTTGTCCGACAGGAAGCCGTAGACGATGGGGTTGGCGCAGCTGTTGGCGTAGCCGAGCACCACGACGAAGTAGTAAAGGCCCTGGTACTCCGGCGGCAGTGACACCAGCAGGTTGATGATGTTGAGGCCGTAGAAGGGAAGCCAGCAGAACGCAAACACGGCCACGACAATCACGACCATGCGCGTCACTTTCCGCTCTGACTTCCTGCGCTTGGTGGAGGTGGCGTGGACTTTTTTACCCGAGCTGCGGATCTTGAACACGATGAGCAGGTAGCAGAGGCAGATGATGAGCAGAGGGCAGAAGAATCCAACGGTGGAGGTGTAGATGATGAAAGCCGCCCTCCAGATGTTGGCCGGCTGAGGCCAGGCGATATTGCAGGTGCCTCCCGCCTTCTGGATGTTGGCGAAGATCACCACGGGCAAAACAACGAGAAACGACAGCGCCCACACGGTGCCGTTCACCACCTTGGCCACCTGCGGTCGGCGCCACTTTGAGGAGTGAATGGGGTGGACCACGGCGAGGTAGCGGTCGATGCTCATCACCGTCAGGCAGAAGATGCTGGTGAACTGGTTGATGGAATCGACGGTCATCACCAGGCGGCACATGAAGGAGCCGAACGGCCACGACTGCAGGGTGTTCTGCACCGCCAGGAAGGGAAGGCCGAGCATGAAGAGCTCGTCGGCAATGGCCAAGTTCAGGATGTAGATGTTGGTGACCGACTCGATCTTTGAGTAGTGCAGCACGATGTGGATCACCAGAGTGTTTCCTCCCAGGCCGATGATACAGACGATGATGTATATGAGCGGGATGAGAACGCCGGCCACGCTGGGACCTGAGGACACATCAGGGACGGTGGCGTTGGTGGAGTTCAGCAGCGTCTCGTTGAGATCGCTGCTGTTGAACATCAGCAGAAACAGGGGGAGTCCAGGCGACGGGCCGGCCGAGCTGCCGTTCTCCAACATCTCATCGGCCATCTCCTGCCCGGGAAACGAGGCGACACCCATCGATGCTGTCATCCTGTCGGTTTGTCCCTCTGCTGTCTCAGCTCCCGCCCATCTGTTCTGTTGGGGACATCAGAGTCGATGAGCTGTTTTGATTGTTGTTTCATGAATAACAACAATTGTTAAAAATGTTCAGCAGACAGAATGATATAAACGGACTATAAAGCTTTTGCTGATAAAATTGAAACATGAAGAATTTTGTTTATTTGAGCATCACACTGAATTTTTACTGTCAAGCAGCATTTTAAAGTAAAGCAACGTAAAGTCTCTCCATTCCAACTCCTCCATGAAGGTTCTTCCTCTTACAAACCTTTTTACCTATCAGTGGTGTATTTTTAATAACCTTTTACAGATAACTGTTCTTCTATTCTGGCTGATGTTATTTGCTGAATAAAGAACTGCAAGACAAATGTCGGTAGAAAAAAGGTTTTCAGCAGCTCAGTCGTGTCTGCAGGTATTCAAATCATTCTCCATTCAGCCTGATAACCTTCAGCGTTCAAACGGAACTGCCTCATGAAGCTTTACCCCTTTGTCCAACACACTCAGAACATTTATCTCTCCTGTACACGTCTCTGTACATATATATTTAGATTTTTATGGCAGTTCTGCTCATGAAGGCAACGATGCTTGCAATGAAAAAATCCATAAAGGTTTTTAATAAGCACTAATGTTGACATTTTGTGATATTTTAAGGGAAATAGTCGTCTGAGTCATTTCGGGTCTGAGAAATGATCCAAAGCACAAATATAAAGTGCTGCAATGTTGGCAGAAATAAAAAATACACACGTGTGGACACGGGGGTTGATAACACTCAGAGGACGAGAGGCGAAAAAATAGATAAGAAGATGAAGAGCAAATAAAATGGAGGAGGATATAAAATAATGAGTCAAACAGGAAACAACTGAAGCTGGATGTTTGCAGGTGGACTGATTCGACCGCAGCTGCCACGTTTCGTCCCACATTGATAAAACAGACAAATTAAACAGAGTTTGTTCCCACACGGACTGTGATGCTCGCCAACATTTCATCGGAAACCCAGCTGGTCGGTACGAACGCAGGAAGGCGAGACTCACGTTTAACAAACATCTGGAACGCTCACAGATTCAGAATCAGCCAGTAGATGACGTTAAAATGAGCCTTTTCTTCAGGTAAATATTAGCTGTGGGTGGTAAAGACTCCGGTCAGATCTACTGGATCTCATTTGGTGGGTTCTTGGTCTCTAGAGGATGAACCCTGGTGACCATCAATGACCATTCAGATAAACCATGTTTGTGTTGTGTGTATCTGTGGTTAGCCACCGTTAGCTGTTAGCCAGGGATTTTGTTGAAACCAACTTATAATTGTCTCGTTTCTTGATTTCTCTGTTCACTGTCAAACAGCTGACGCAGCTCATTGGTCAAAAATCAGTCACATGATCAATGAATTTAGGCCAAATGGTCTGTGAAATAAGGGGCGGAGCCTCCACGATGACTCCCAGACGCTTTAACATGTCTGTGCGTTTGAATTGTAGAGAATCAGATTTTGTGTTTTTGTCGACGCCGTTGATGCTCAACCTTCCTCCAAATTGAGAAAACTAAATATTGTGTTTTTTATTTGAGTGCTGAGTCTGTTAGCTCACAGATACCAGCCGCCTGTTTCTGTCCAATTTCTTGAGGTAAATTTGTTCTTTGTGTTTTTTCCTCTGGCGGTGCAGACGGAGCCGTTTTCACTCGTATCTTCGGCCCTGAATCTGAGCTGCACAGAAACTGCACAACCAGAAACATAAATCTTCTCGCTTCATTTCACTCCCCATTAACTGCACAGCTGTACGGTACACAGAGTCATTTAAAGGAAAAAAAGAAAAATCATCGCCAGGGCCTGAAAATATTGACCAGCTCCTCGTCTGCCGCTGCTTTGAGGGGACGGGCAGTGAGAACGGCACAGATGCGGTCAAACAAACTGAATGAAGGTTATCGCGGCCGAACAGTCGGTCAGAGAAGACATCGTTCTCTGCTGGAGTTCTTTTTAAAAGACACACAAAGAAGAAAAAAAAAAAAAAGAAGAACAACCTGAAACAGCAGATATTGAGTCTTTTTCTTTATCACATCCGAGTGTGGATCTCAGCTTATTCATCATTTTCCAATATCTTCAATTCCTCGTGATTGTGGATGTTCCATTTGCTGCCAACTACAAGCTCCATGGAAACCAGACAAAGTGGGAAAGAGAATTGTGCCATCAATCAAACAGAACCAGATAAATGGCAGAAACACAAGAAGAACAGCCTTTTCTCTTCTCTGCTCCACTTCAAGTGTTTCAATGATGAGAAGAAGAAGAAACGACTCTCCTGGTCCTTGGGGACGACAAAGATACACAACAAAACAAAGTCAACATCAGCTGCTGACGGACAGCTGATGGACCAGATATCGACCGGAGGGCAGCAGTAATCGTCAGTGGATTCTCTCTCCGTCAGAGATTCAATCCACAAAACTGACGTTAAATGACATTTGTGACGCTCTTTTGCATTTATTAGTGGCTCAAATTCAATTTTCTCTGCTCAATAGGAGCTGTGAGTCATTCCCACCTAACGGGACGACGCAGGTCTGTCTCCTTTCCTGTCAGGATTTAACAGCTCCGACTGCAGCCGATCAGCAATAACCAAGAATGAAGATAAACCTTTTTAATATTCAATATTGTTTTCCCTCCAGGACGAAACTGTTATCGCATGAAATATCTGTTTTTGACATTCAGAGTCACTTAATGCATATTATCGAAAAATCCATCCATGTAAATTAAAACACTCTGATTAAATTTGTGTTTTTGATGTTGTTGTTGTTGTTGTTGTTGTTGTGTCCTCACTGAGCTTCATCAGTCATCGTTTGTGTTTTTGGAGATGATCAGCTGACATTAGAGAGGAAATGTGGTCAGTTAAAACAGAATGGACTGAAACCGCATCAGGAAGTCTGGAGTCCACCACTTCAGGCGACCTGAAGACATCAGCCCCCCAAAGAACCTGACGTCACACTATTAATCATATTAATAATAATATTAATTATTATTATTATTATTGGAGCAGCAGAAAAAAGAGATAAACCTCAGAGATGAGTAACCAGCCCGACGGTTGTGCAGCTCTGACAGCACAATTCTTTGAACTGAATTGAATTGAAGAGAAGTGAATTCATCAACATCCTTCTGCATTCTATTTATAACATTTCGTTTGCCTTCATTAATCATCACACCAGCCCCCCCCCACCCCCAGGAGCAGGAAGAGAATCCATTCAGTTTGTAAATTGAGGTTGTGAACTGCTGCCGGAGTCAGACGGGAGCGAGACTTCAACTAAACGTCTCTTCATTTGTTTTCTTGTCTTTAAATGAATCCAGATGAGGTGGCGTGTTTCTGTTCAGAGCAAACAGCGACTCAAACTCACATCTGAATCCTTCAAATCAGAGTCATCAGTGTCTGTTAACCCAGAGAGAGTCTCTGCGGGACTCAGCTCCATTTGAGGCTTCTGAAGACCATTATCAATCTTTCTGGAGCCGCATTAAGGCTTTTCTGCTTTTTCAGCTTTTGTAATTTAAAAAATGTCTCCAAGTCTCCACATATTCAGAATCAGCTCAACCTCAGATAATTATATATGTCACCTGATGTTGTCTGGATAAAAACCGAGTAAAGCAGAACAACCAAAGAAAATGTGTTTTCTTCGGTTGTGTTTGTGTTGTTCTAGAGCTGATCTGAAGTTTCTATCTTTATCTGATCAGGAGTTCTGCTTATTAATGATGAAAAATCAGCTCCAAAGCCTCTAATGCTCTAAATATCTGACTGATATACAATCAGCTGGCAGAAACCCTGTTGGTATAATCCACTGATCCAGAACTGTTTTGTTTTTAGAGGTGAAACATGAGACCATTTAAACTGAACATTAAGACCTGGCCTATAATACCGTCAGTAAAATAACAGAAAACTGAGTGAAGGGCAGTCGTTCTCTCTCTCTCTCTCTTCCTGGTTATAACTCTTCCCTTTTGGGAGCTGATATGAAAACATTATCAGCGTTAAATATCTGGACTGACAGGAGCTGCTGTGCTGTAACATCACTGCTGATGTGGGCGTGGCCCAGGTATGACAGGTATTCCTGCTTTATGTATTGTTGTCGCTGAAGTTCAGAAGAAATTCTTTTACCCAAATCGGGTCAAACTCTGACTTGTCCTGACAACTTATCAAACCTTTGTTATGATTGAAAGCTTTAGATAATTTTCAGCCAGCTGTTCCATCTGTAATTACAGCCTGGAAATTAAACCAGACGACGTAAAAACGTTGTGTTGGTTCATTCGAACCTCGTCGACTAATCAAACAGCAGCAAAGTCACGTCTGCAGTTATCAGCTGCTGAAGGTGAACGCCGTCTTATCGGAGGGTGTGACGGTTATTTCTGGTTTCTTGGAAGTGACCGAGACTTCAATCACAACTACTATGAGTGTGAAGAACATACTTTAATAATAATGTAAACACAGTAATGGCTGTTTAAACAGAACCATTCAGCCTGCCCTTCATTCTGTCCTGGTTATAAAGAGGCTTGAATCACTCGTGAAGATTGGATTAAGATTCATTTAGAAATGATAAGAAGATCAGATGAATAATAACACTTATTTCTGTTTTGATTGTTTTAAACAGACAAAGTTGATTCTCCTTGAATCCCAATATATCTGAGTTATAGTGTGACAACTTTAGAGTTTATGGTATGAAGGAGGCGAATTAATAACCTGATTAAAAGTCAGAATTCATTATTTTCTGAGATATAATTTGTTTTTTAAAAACATTACACTCATTTAAGAGAATCAGCACTTATTGGTCATTCAATATCTAAACTGATTTATTTCCTGTTGTTTTCGTCCAACAATCATCTTAAAAAGGTGTGAGGACTGATGTGAATTCACAGGTTGCAGTGTCAGATCGTTCCACTTCAGCTGTTCGCTCCTATTTTTAGCAGCAGCAGGAGCTGACATCCAACTAAAACGCACATTTCTACCTGTTTTATTGCACAACCTGCGTATTTAAAAATCGTAAGCAAATATACTTTTACCAAATTCACAGCTACGACTGACTTCAGACAGTAATAAGAGAGATCATGCAGACATAACGTGGCGTCTTAAATTACACAATAAGTGTTTTGATGCCAAACGTTTCTATGCTGCTTAGAAACGTAAAGACAGATTCAGAAAACACCAAACCGATGTTGGTAAGCTGCAACAAACGGCAGGAGAGTGAATGTGAATCACTGCCGATCGCTGCAGGAGCACAAATGCCAACTATCTCAGCTGTCAACGCCGAGCGAGCATCCGTCACAAAGGTCAGAGTTTGACAGAGCGGTGGTTCGGGGAGGAGCAGTGGTTCGATCCTCCGGCGCGTCACGGCGGCCATCTTGGCTTTTAAACCCATATCTGAGTCTGTAAAGTGAAGCCTTGCACCTTCATTCTATCTAATGACCACGAAGGGGGCACCACACACGGTTTCTACTGGTTTAAAAAGCTCCGGAGTCATGGAGCCGTTCAGCCTCTTTATTTATTTTGTTTTATTCCTTTTTTACTCATTCAGAGCAGCTGGTTGAACATTGTGGACCATTTGGCAGCTAAAGATCTAGATATTTCCTCCAGCAACCCTGAGACTCAGTGGGTGACACGACACGGTGATTGTATAAATAATCCCGTTAAAAGCTGATGTTGTGTCACAGTTTGTTTCTAACTAGTTATTACAGCTTTAATAGACAGGAGTGAAAACAAAACTCTGCCCAGTAATTGTTGTTAACGCGATAATGACGCCTCTGCTGTTGTGTTTTAGTGTTTGCTGGGACTCTGATAGGACTCTGAAAGGACAAAGTGGGTGACGGGACGCAGCAGCTCTGGGTCACACAGCTGTTTGAACAGAGTATTTACTCAGTGCTTTTCCTCGGCCTTTTGTGTTTTACCTCCTCTTAAAAGCCGAGAGCGAACGTTCAGGAGCTGTTAACTAAACAGTCTGTGAGAAAACGTGAGCGTTCGACAACGAGAGGTGTTGTTGTGGTTTACAGCTAAGAATGAAGGCTGTCGATGTAAATAAGATGTAAACCAGCTCGGAAGGAGAGAACGTCCACGTTAACCTTCAGGATAAAATCAGTGTGTTTACGAGACACTGAGTTAATTTTCTGCAATTTGATGAATTATATCAGATGATGCATAAAGTTTCCTCATCAAACCGCTCGTTCCCATAGCAACGAGCATCTTTGTGTGTGAGCAGTAAACCAAAGTTGTGTGCACAAACTTTGTGGGTTGCAAGTGCCCCTAAATGTGTTGCAGCTCTTCTACAGAATAAATCAGGGGGGTTGAAGAAACCGGCGTGATGATGGCTGAATTTTAACAGGATGTTGTAATCTGTTTAAGCCCGTCTCCTCCAGACTCAGCAGGAGTCCAGTTGGCCTGAGGCTGATGAGGAGGAGGGAGAGAGGAGGAAGGGGGGAGGAGGAGGGAGGAGGGAGGAGGAAGGAAGGAGGAGGAAGGAGGGAGGAGGAAGGAAGGAGGAGGAAGGAGGGGGGAGGAAGGAGGAAACAAGGAGGAGGAAGGAGGAGGAAGGAGGGAGGAGGAAGGAAGAAGGAGGAAGGAGGGAAGAGGAAGGAAGAAGGAGGAAGGAAGGAGGAGGAAGGAGGGGGGAGGAAGGAGGAAGGAGGGAGGAGGAAGGAGGAAACAAGGAGGAGGAAGGAGGGAGGAGGAAGGAAGAAGGAGGAAGGAGGGAAGAGGAAGGAAGAAGGAGGAAGGAAGGAGGAGGAAGGAAGGAGGAGGAAGGAGGGAGGAGGAAGGAAGAAGGAGGAAGGAAGAAGGAGGAAGGAGGGAAGAGGAAGGAAGAAGGAGGAAGGAAGGAGGAGGAAGGAAGGAGGAGGAAGGAGGGGGGAGGAAGGAGGAAGGAGGAAGGAGGAAACAGGGAGGAGGAAGGAGGGAGGAGGAAGGAAGAAGGAGGAAGGAGGTAGGAGGAAGGAGGAAGGAGGAAGAATGAGGAAGGAGGAAGAAGGAAGGAAGAAGGAGGAGGAAGGAGGAAGAAGGAAGGAGGAAGAAGGAGGAAGGAGGAAGGAGGAAGGAAGAAGGAGGAGGGATGCTGCTGCTGCTGTCGGTGACTCACCGCCGTTTAACAAACTCTGAATTCACAGTCAGCCTGACGTCCACTTCTGAATTTAGATTTAGGTTTTGCTGACCTTTTTCAGCTCTGACAACATCTTCTACATCAAAGCTACATGGAAAAGTTGGTGGTTTTCCAAGTCTGTCTTTTTAAATGGATGCTGAAAACAGATGACTCTCCTCTCACCTCTGTACGTAAACGTCAAGCCGAGTTAACACGTCTCACTCAGATCTGCATAAGTGCCTGAGTTAGTTTGGCTTTAAAGTCGTGACTGGAGTGTTTCATCAAACAGCCGTCAGATTAAAGGAGCGACAAGAACGTGAAAGATCAAATGAACAAAAATTCACCAAAGGAAACGAATCAGTTACATAAACGGAGGAGACAACACATCAACGTCAACATCAGTTTAACCTTATTTGGAGCAGAAGGAGGATCTGACCGCTTCTCTACTCTCTCCTGATTGGCTGTTATAGTTTGTCAGTCACTCATTAGCCCCGCCCCCTAACCCCTCCCCTCCTTCCTCTAAATAGAGCATCATTTAAAAAATGAACATCATGTTGTGTTGAAGACTGTAAACTAGAGACTGAGACCATAAACTCATCAGAGAGGAGGAGGGACATTTTCCCATAGACTTCAACACAACCTGACTCCTGGTGGGATAGACTGCAGCTTTAGAGCTTTTGATGAGGACAAAACGCTGCTGTTAGTGGGTGAACATGTTATAATCTGAACTTCCAGGAACAAACACGTTGACTCATATTGGAATATTTTGCTCCCCTGACCAGTTTTTTTTTTTTTTTTTATGTCAAAAAATAAAAAACTGTAACGAAGCGCTGTATAAAAACAGCAGAAGCGGCTTCATGTTGAGAAGCCGAGATGTTGTTTTGCTCTTCTGAGCTGAACAGAACGACTCATGTCAGCTGGTAATCACAATCACGCAGCGAGGAAACACAGTGGGGATGTTTTTTCTCAGGAAAAACAAAAAATAGAAAAACTAAATCATGTTTTATCTCACAAACAAACAAAAAACTCTGACAATGACAATTAAATTTAACTAAAGAGAACACATGAATACTAAACCCGATTATCCAACAATGTGTCCGGAGGGATTTAACAGAATGAGGCCGTGTCTGAAGCTGCAGGCCGTTTTTCACAGCTGGTCACTTCAACACTCACATTAAAAGGGGAAATGTTCTAAAACCAGGAAAAACAAACTGACTTCTGTTTTTAGTTTGTTTAGAAGAAAACAAATCTGTGAATTGTTTAACTCGACTTTTAACCCATTTATCTCTGGTGGCTGTTAGAGGAACTACAGCTTTCCTTTTTCAGTCCTGAAGTAAATTTGCTTCAGCTGATGTTAGCTGTGAGTTCTTCAAAATTATCCAGCATCTGAAGATCAGTTATCCAGTTTGAGTTATTTTTAAAGCCAAAATTTCAAAACACATATGAGTGTGAACTTCCTAAATATAAAACTTTCACTGCTTTTCTTGGTTTTATAATTTGCATGTAAATATTTTCCATAAATCGGACATGTGTTTTAAATATAACTTTCAAAGGTTTGCTAATGTTTCACAGACAATTTTCAAACAATTGATTAATTTTAAGAAAATAACAGTGATGAGAAATACTGCCAGCTGTTGTCCTAAAATATACAGTATGTACATGTATGAGGGGAAATGGGTGAAGAGATGGAAAAATAAAACCCCAAATATTTTTCATTATTGGATCATATTCACATGTTGGCTTTTAATTTCCTGGATGTAATTAAATATAACTAAAAAAAAGAAAGGAATATTATACTGAAATAATTTGTGCTCATTAAAAATCATCCACATGTATTCTTACAATAAAAAACTATTTAATGCCGAAATATAATTTATGCAAGCCTACACTCACAGATCAGGCTACTGCACCAATTTTTCTAATTATGTTTGACAGTGAGGAGAAATCTGCTCCTGGTGTGGATTAGTCCGTCTGCTTCAATGAAGCACATGTTCCCTCAGACGGGAGAGGAGATTTATTTTTCCTCTTTCTAAAACAATATTTCTATTATCTATGTAGTTCTACAGCTACTCACGTTCATGACTGGGTTTATGAGAAGACTAATCTTTAAGTGGAAAGATATTTTAATTATTAGATATCTGATCTAATGTTTAGATTATTGATTGTCATCATAAATAATTCATTAATGGTAATAAATACTATGAGATGCATCCCAAAAGATTAAAATCGTAATTTAACTAAAACTGATCCTAAATAGCAAAAATAACAAGAAAAAAAAAACCAAAACTCGAGTCACAA
The DNA here is from genome assembly GCA_034769265.1 of Remorina albescens. NCBI lineage: Eukaryota > Metazoa > Chordata > Actinopteri > Carangiformes > Echeneidae > Remorina > Remorina albescens. Next base: position 932,852 of record CM068493.1, read on the forward strand.
AAAAATAAAAATAAAAAAGAGACAAAATGAGTAAAACAGTTTGTTTATCTGCCACAATGAATAAAACATCAGTTCATCATTTCTGCTGAGTCTGAACTCATTTCACCAAAGATGCCCCTTCTCTCAGTCACCCCCCCCAGCTGCCCCCCCAGCCCTGAAGATTCTCCACCCGCCCCTGGCTGTAGTTCAGACTAACGCATGTTGTGTGTCTGTTGTTGTGAGTCTGTTCTCAGGTGACAAACATCACGAGTCATTGAACGGTCTGTAAACCTGGTCAGGTCTGAACCAGAATCTAAATCCGGGACTGGAAGAAAAAAACAAAAAAAAAAAACAAAAAACAAAAAACGTCCAGGTGCGAAACTTACCTGGATCCTGGAGACTCTGTCAGACGCGGTCTCTCCCGGTCCCTTCTGGTCCGGGGATTCTGGATTCAGGACTGAAACAATGCGAGAAGAAGAAGAAGAAGAAGAAGAAGCAGGAGGAGGAGGAGGACCTGGACCTGGACCTGGACCTGGACCTGGACTTGGTCTAATCCCTGTCAGGATGTCTGGAGCTCCATCCTGCTCCGCTCGGTCCGTCTCTCCCGGTGAGTCCTGATCCGGGACCGACTGATGCTCCGAGACTCCACGTCAGATCCGCAGCTCAGGTCTCCGTCCTCCTGTAACTAGGTAACAGCTGAGAGGGGGAGGTGTCACCATCCTGAGGGGGGGGGGTGTCAGTCTGGACCTTTAAACACTGAAGTCTTCTGTTTTACATTTTTAATAAAATAACTTTATGATTAAAATTCGCTTAAAAAAAAAGACAAAAGAAAAAAAACCAAGATTGGAAGTTAACTCCACAGATTGGTGCTTTTCAAAGTAAAAGTTAAAGGGTTACTTTTATTTTGAAAAGCACCTAGAGGAAGAAGTTTTGGGGAAAAGGGGGGGCTGATTCCGATCAGGATCTAAATCTGGATCAGGACTCAGGTTCTGGGACGTGAAAGGAATTTTAAATATTTATTAAAAGGTGATTGATGCCTTTAGTTTTGAAAGAGGCAGAATTTTTGATGGAAACAAACGAAGACTTAATGTTTCACGTCTGACTGTGATTAAATCATCAAATCATCTCGTTAATTTAAAAAAGTTTGAATTAATTTACCATAGAAACTTTTTAATTATCATCAGGACTCCATGTCCTTTGGGTGGTGTTACTTGTATTGATTGTATTGATTGTATTGATTGTATTGACGATCCACATTCTGTCAAACTTTGATGTGACGTCCCAGAATCCTTTGTGTTTGGCTCGTTTGACCTTATGACCTTTCTGTGAGAGGTTGGACTCGTTTTTTTTTTTAAGAGCAACTGATTTTTATAATTTATATAGATATAGATTTTATATTTTTAGTACTGTAATACTGAATGCTCATACATTTTGTATATGTGTCTTTTTTCCTTTGACTCATGGCCATATTTTAGATTTACTGAGGTTTTAAAATGGTGGTGGTGGATATTAAAGAAGCTAAACAAGATTTCCCACCAGCTGATAACAAAAAGGGAAACACAACAAAGGTCAGGCTGCTGTTATCTTACAATATTTCCTCCCCATTTTGTCCCATCTGACAGATTTTTTTTTTATTATTCTGTCTTGATGATGTTTGAATGTGTTGTGTGTTTTACAGCCCCCCCCCCCCCCCCCCCCCCGTGTTGCCTCAGCTCTGGTCTCTGGTGTCTCATAAAGCTGATTTCTGTCTCAGATGGATGAAACCAATCGATGGATATCTGTGTGACAATCTATTATCACAGAGCGAGAATTATTCTGCTGCAGAGGACACAATCTTAAAATGGACAACAGAGACCATCAGCTGGCACAGTGTGTGTGTGTGTGTGTGTGTTCCTTCTGATGATCATTCATTACACATCACTACACAACATTAGTAACGCTATCTTTGTTTGTTTTGTATAACATCACAGTAAAAACACCCACTGCAGATGTGTTTGCTTTAAATTGGCGATGAAACACAAAGGCTTAACATCGTTCTTAATCAACTGTCGGTCAGAAACAGGAAATTATGACGAGTCGTTCGTTAGTCTGTAAAGTGAAGTCACTGCTGAAGAGCCTTACAGCTGTATTCTACCTAATGAACGTCAGGGGGACACTCCACTTTAACGGACTGTCTGATGGTCTTACCCGGACCAGGTAGATCCGATCTGAGGCCTGATCTGAAAGAGCCCGGACCGGAGGAAAGGTGGCCTAACAAACTATAAATACAGTGGAGTGAAAAGTGAAATAATTTCCTCCACTGCGAAGACATGAAACCTATTAAACCTTTTACGGTTCCTTTTCTTCCCGTTTGAATGTTTGCTTATGAGATTTAGAAGCTGTCCACAGATTTCTGGGGGTTGAGGCCCAGTAGTTGAGCTAACAGGGATCTCATTAGGAGGACCTTCTCTTTGGCGGTGGGTTCGTCCGCCTCATCGATCAGCACTGACTCATCAAAGTCCTGCAGAAATGGAAAAAATAGTTAGAGAGAGTCGGTCTCTCCCACTCTGACACTTTCTCTGTCATGCGAGTCCTGCATGATATTTAATAATCTCCCACAGACAACCGGAGTGAAATATTTGTTTCTTAAAGCGTGAGAATTCAATTACGCGGCAATCGCGGAAGTGGAAATAAAAGCTTATCCTCCATTAATGGTGACAGGATGTTTTAATTTGACAGTTTCGTTGACTGTTATTTTCTTGCGGAGTCACCGTCACGCTCTATTTCAGTACTACAGGGAACCAGCCTGTGATTTACAATGATGTTATTTGTGCTGACGAAGGCAGGGAGGAAGTACGTGGGCGCCGTCCGTGACCTTTCAGGCTCTGTAGGAGTCCACTCCCTGAAGCTCTGCGCCGCGCCCACTCCACACATGACTGAGAAGGGGAAGCCAACATTTTGCTGTTAACTGACCATGACGTCGACCCACCTCAGTAAAAACTGATTTTATCTGTTAGACAAAATCTAATTCTGTCAAATGCACCGACAACACAGCTGTTAAAGCCGGACTGGCCATCAGGAAGTCAAACTAAAGATTCAATGAGGAGGTACCTGGTCGTCATGCGGCCCACCTGTTTCCCTTTAAATGATGATGGCTGATGGCTGAGCTGAATCACATGACCTGCTTGGAAAATTAAAAGGAAACTCAACATCAGAATCTGATAATTCTCAAATATCACACATTAAAGCTCCAACCTCATACCTGAAATCACAGCTGAAGCTGCAGCTTTTGTTTACTTCTTCCTCCTTTAAATAAAACAGCAGCGTCGTTTCCCACAATCCTTTGTTCCTTCGACGGAAACCATCTGCTCCTCCCGTTAGTGTTCTCCTTTCAGACCGTCACCTTCACGGCGCCGCCTCGGTCTCATCGAAATCCTGTTACTTTGGACAGAAACTTTTACTCCTTTTGCTGGAGGAACTGGAGGAAAGAGGAGTAATTCTGCATGTGAGAGTTGAATCTGGACATTGATGTGTTTTCATCTGTTTGTGTGGAGCTGTTGCGTCGTCCACCTCACATTTCATGTTTATATTTACTGTAATGATTGGTTGTTTTCATAGACTCCCATTAATCAGCATTTCCACGTGTAAACCCATTAAATGATAACACTTACTGAATAATTGAACCATTCCAGCCGCAGCAGGCGGCAGGCGACCACCGCCCCCCTTCAGTTTTCACAAATAAGCCCGTGAATTGCTTTATAAATGAGATGTGCTGTATTTGGTTGCATTTTCAGCTCAGATATGGGAACGCTTTCTCATTTCCTGCCAGTAGTGAAGTGGCGTGAAACTCTCTGCGGACCCGAACCCTTTTCGTCGGCTCTTGGAGCATGTTAACAGGCCGCCATGTGCATTAATGATGTTGAGTGGAGTTGCGGCCTAAACGAGCCTTCCCTTTGATGCAGTATGTGTTTGTTTCTCCTTCACCATCAGGGATTGCATCATATTCATCTTTACGGCCCAAACTGTCGCTCTTGCTGAGAGAAGTGTGGTGTGGTCTTTTTGTGTGTTGTGCTGGTGGTTGTTGTGACAGGATGAGCAACACAAACAAAAGGTGGAATGATCACCGAGCGGATCATCAGGATTTCTGGGACTTTGTGATGTCCTTTGTTCCAGAGATGAGCTCCCGTCCTGACCCTGAGCTGTGCTGTATTAATTTCACACTTTGACAAAGGTTGTGTTTTCACTCAGAGCTGCAGCGCTCTGATAGTTGATCCTCACTCTCAGGGGCCCTTGTTTTCTCTCTCATTTCTCGAGAAAAAGCATGATGACGCTTCCGAGGAAAACGGAAACGAATCAATTTAACAAATGATATTTAATTGTCTTAAGGCTTTCATATGTGTGTGTGTGTGTGTGTCAGAGCACAAACTTACTGAATTTGTGTCATTAGGATTCTTTATTTTATGTTGGAAACTCGTTTGAACTCGGTTGTGTCCACACAAGCAGAGAAGGATGTGTGTATGTCTCTCTCTCTGACGTCAATGCCGGAAATAAGATTTCAGACAGATCTGGATCCATGATGCAGAAACTGGAGACAAGAATAAAATGGTGCAGTTTAGGGAATTGCAGTCAGAGCTGGATTTGTTTCATGAATTTTTGGTCTTTGAATAGAGCTGAGTGGCTGGTGGGCGACACAGTGGAACAGTGGTTAGCAGTGTTCCACTCTGAACAGACCTACCCAGTGTCAGCAGGGACTGACTGGGTGATGGATGGACGGGTGGCAAGCAGGAGCCAGAACCAGGATTAGGTGAGTCCCAGAAGTGGTCCAGGAAAAAAAGGAACCAGGAACCAGGAATGATGGAAGAACGAGGCTGGACGTGGCTGATCTGGACTGCAGAGAAATCAGGATTTAAGAAAGTCCAGCAGGCAAGTATCAAGTGTCGGCTGCAAAAGAAGACTGAGTCCAGATCAGGTGTGGGAGGAGATGGTGATCAGTGATGATGTTGATCAGCAGCTGTGCGAGTAGAACAATGTCTGCTACAAACACACAAACACAATCAGAAGAAACCGACTTGGGACAGACGCTCAACAAAAGGGAATGCAAAACACCAGATAAACAAACTGCACAACAGGAACATCATGGAGAGGAGTCACGAAATCCATCAGAGCTGTGCTGTTTGTCAAGATGAGAGAGCTGAAGGTGACATTATCAAGTGATGGATGAAAGGAGCAGGTGGAGAAGGTTTAGTTCACCACCCCTGAAGCTAATGGGACGCTACACAAATTAAACTGAATGAGTCATAACAGGAGCATTCTGGAGAGGAATGTTTTAAAACCTCCAGCAGAACAGGAGCTGCATTATCACAAATGTGTCAAGTTCATCCCTGAGTGTGGAAACCTTGAGCTGCTGAAAGGCCTCCGACAAACAACATTCACTTCATTGTTCAGGGTTCATCGCTCGCTGAATAAACGTTGTTTTCACGGCTGTCTGAGGTACATTGGTTATTCTATTGGACACTTTATCACGACCTCTTTCTTTTCCTCACCGAAACACGTCAGACTGCTCTGTGCGTGAGAGTTAATGGCATTGGTTGAATTCAACCGTGGCCGTTTGGCTTTCTCTCAACAAAAGGAGGAAGGGGCTGAATTTGAAAGAGCCTTTGAAATGGGAGAGCCCAGCTGGTCTTTGAGAGACCTGGTCCCTGAGCTGGGTCAAAGTTTTTGACTTTTTACATTTTTGACTGGCTGGACTTTAATGTAGATTCGTGGCCTCCAGAGGATGGATCCTACACAAAGTCCAGTGAAATGTCTGAACATTCAGCCCGTGTTCTAGGGTTGTTACAGCTAATTAGCCAATCAGAGAGTGCAGTGTGTGTCAGCCATCGGTCCGTCCTGATTAATCTGCTCAGGGGTCACAGACTGTGGCTGTGAGATGACGATGAAACCACAGAGATTCATTGTCAGCTCAGCGATACCCCTTTGTTAGCCCAGCGTCGGCAAAGACTATGTCTTTAGAAACCACAAAGTAATTTTCCAGATGCTGAATCTGTGCTGCTCCTGCAGGTTCCTGTACCTTCTTGGGGCTTTTAACGGCCATAATTATCATCTAATTATGGTTATATCCGTTACATGCTTCCAGAAACAGAACGGCAAAATTATACAATCGTATTCACAACATGTTGTATTTCCAAAGTGCTTTGGTAACAGCTATTGGATGGATCACAACATATGAAGGGGCATTTAGGGGCAATTCTTCCTGTTCAGGCATCTCACTGATCTCACTGAGGTGCTCTTGTTGTTAATGTTCGGCAAACATCATCTCAAGCAAATAAACAGTCTGCACACCAAGAAACAGTCATCCCTCCTCCAAGTTGTGGATCAACATTAACTCAGTAACTCCACTTTGGTGCTCACTGCTTGGTTCTGCCAAAGGCTCATTTTATCCTTAGTATTTTTAACATTTTTTTTGGCAGTCGGACATTTTGACCTCATGTCGAAGACAAGTGACCTGAATTTTAACAAATGGTAATACATTTTCTTAGAAACAAATTCATCTCACCAACTCTGTGAAGCCAAGGCTGAAGAGCCATTAGCTTTTAAAACAAAGTCACAATGGCCTACCATGACCTCCGTACCTGCCTGCTGCGAATAGATCTGCATTTAGCACTGAAGGGCTCTAATCAGACGAAGACACATTTGCACTATGGATATTGGGTTACTATGGCAACTGAATGAAAACACCAGCACCTTGAACAACAGCAGTTTTATGAAGAAAAGTTTCCCCAGCAGATGTGTCAGGTGCTGGCAGGAGGGAGGAGGCACGCTCTCCTTGTTGGAGCGTAATTGACAAATCAAAACACTCAGTACTTGTTTGTGCAAGCGGAGAGATTCTAAATAGCTCAAATTGGGATGGACGGCATCTCAATAATTGGTATTATGAGGGACAGTCTTCCCCTTCCCTCGTCTCACAGCAGGTTAATGTTGACTCCTCAGTACAACTGCTGCTGGCGACCACTTTGAAGACAAATACGTCCCCTTTGCCTGACAGAGCAGAGCAGCAAACTGATCAGTGCGTCTTCATTAGAACGGCCTCACATGGACACACAGCAGGAGACGGCTGATAATAACCTGGAGGGTTCAAATCCTGTCTTTGATTAGTCCATGTCTTTATAAGCTGTCCATCACCTTCTGTGTCTCTTTGCTGTGATTTCTTCTTTCTTGGAAGTTTGATCATTTTACCCGGAGTCCCTTCATATAAAGGCCGTGGCCCCGGGGCCCTTTGTGACCTCCTGTATGCCTGGATCTTATTCAGTAATTTAATTTGTGGTTGATGTTGCAGCAAGTCCATCTCTTCTATCATCTCTTCCATCACTATTGTCCTATATATGGAACAATACACACAAAACACTGCTTATTGTCGACAACGGGACACAATAATAGGTGCTTTTACAGGACGACCAAGACGAAAGGCTGCAGGGGGAAGATTAACTCGTACAATAATAAATTCTGCTGGTGATTGGCAGGAGGAGGGACCGGTCCGATTTTGATCGGTGTGAACTCAGAACAATCGAGCTCAGCGTGAAATACCAGGCTCATTTTTGGTTACTGCTCTATTCGTGTCTGGAATAGTTATGCTGTTAGAGTCTTTGTGCTGCAGAAACACAAAAGCAAAAAATTGGACACAAAAAAATCAGATGAAGAACTGAAATATATATCAATGCAAATCAAGTACTGTTTCTCTAAATGTCGTACAGGGACACCACTGAAATGATTAATGCAAAGAGGTAAATGTACGTCTAATAGAAGCAGTTGAACCTGCAACATAGACAGGGGGGCAATTAATTTTCCCAAGGGGCCACATGAGAAATGGAGTGTGTTGAAGGTTGGAATAAAAGGCTGAACTCAATTTTGTTAATGAAACTCAACAAGCTGCTACTAGAATTGTACATTTTATCACAATTTAATCCATATTTCACAAAATCCACAGAATTTTTTTTAAATGTGTATTCAACTTAAAAGCTTGAAGGGCTAGAACTGCTGTTTTAAGTTCAATACACCAAAAATAAAGTTGATTTATCTTAAAAATATTTGTAAATGCAAATGCTTTGCACAATTACTCTATTTACTATTTGAAGTTTAAGCACCTAAAAGTTTTATAGTTCTACTTTTTAAACAAAAGCATATAAATTAAGTGAACAAAAACAAAAACAAGAACGGGACAGGATAAATAAAATTTTCAGTTTTATTTCAAATGTAGTTTTTGGAAATACAAGTTTAAAGTAACAAAACGCCTTACCAGCTTCTACAGCATCTTTTCCACAACACAATAAAAAACAAATAACACAAGAAATACAAGTCGAGCTGGTTCATGACATCAAAATATCTGTATTTTATAATATTTTGAGCCTTTTATTTAGAAATGACTAACCTTAAATCCACGATTGTACATTTAGCTGACGTTCCCTTCTGATTAGCTTAGTAACGTTTCAAAAATTTGGCTTCGACATGAACTAAATATTTTATGTCTTCAATAGTAATGTTTTACTAACAAAACTAAAAAAACTGCATTAATAAACACTGAATTATTTAATCCTCACCAGCAGCTGATCTAACCTAACCGCCGTTTGACTCAGCCGAGCAGTTAGCTGTCTCTTAACACAAATATGTCGCTAAAATATTCCTTAACGGGCCTTACCTGATCCGGGATCTCCTGGAGCGTCAGTCCGGTGTCCTCGCTCCGACTCTCGGTGTCCTTTTAGTCCGCAACCGCCGCTCCCCGCCGACGGACACAGGCAGGTAACCGTTAGCTAACAGGCAGCTAACTTAGCTAACAGTTAATTAACAGTAAGCTACCTTAGCTAAACGGAAGCTAACTTAGCTAGCTTTTAGCTAACAAGCAGCTAACGGTTAGCTAATTTAGCTAACAGGCAGATAACTTAGCTAACAGTTAATTAACAGTAAGCTACCTTAGCTAAACGGAAGCTAACTTAGCTAGCCTTTAGCTAACAAGCAGCTAACGGTTAGCTAATTTAGCTAACAGGCAGATAACTTAGCTAGCCTTTAGCTAACTTAGCTAGGTTAGCTAACAGAGTCCGCTGAACTTCGCAGGTAAAAGGTTCATTTCCCCCCCCCAAACAGTCCGTTTGGTGGAAAAGTAAAATGCAAAAATATCTGTGGAACCGATTAAAACTAATTTACTCCGTTTTCACCGACAGCTCCTCAAATTAACAACAGGAATCACAAAACAAACAAACAAACAAACAAATCACAACTAGCTAAAAACCACCGTCATCGTCTCTGTGAAATAAAGAAGTAAAAACGTCACCATTTTAATCCGTTTGACTCAAAGTTATTCACTAATTACACATTCTACTACAAATTAGTAGAATATACTCACAGAAATACAATCGAACATTAATAATTTATGGACAAAATAAGTGTACTGTTTAATAGCATATGAGGTCTGGGCTAATGGTGACGACACACTTTTTATTTTTACATTTTATGATCACTTTTGTTACACAAAATACTCAAATCCCCTCTGATGTTGACTCATGAGGTTTAAATATATCTGACCTATTGCACAGACAAACACACACAGACTCACACTGATGACGTGCTTCGTCAGAAATCTTTTCTCAGCAAAGTGGATTTTTAGTGACACATGAAGTCAAAATTATTTAAAGCCGGACAAACAATTGAGGTTTTTATTGTGTTTTATAAATCAATTCATGGAGATAATAAAGACAACACAATTTTACAGGGCAGAGTTTTCAAATAGTCAAATGTCAAATTATATTGATCCCAAATTTAAATAGACAGAAACAGGCAAAAAGGTTTTCAAAAATGTTGCTATATTTTATTTTAATAAGGTATGAAGGTCAGTGGATGAGTTTAAAACACACAGAAATTGGACGCTGGAATAAAATGGCATAATGTTGTAAAAAAACAGAGAGCTTGGAAGTTTTCATTTCCTCTTTTTAAAGGTGTTTAAATGTGCTAAACAAAGATTTATTTCCAAACACACACTGTAATTTATCACCATAAAGCAGTCTTCTCACTGGTTCCTCCTGTTTGTGGTTCCTAAGTGGCTGCACAACGTGTTTTAAGGAAATTACATAAGGCCAGAGCGGAAAAGAAAACCTTTGAGGTAACTGTGTCTCAACCTGAATGACCTGAGGCAATAATAGTGATATTCCATCATCAGAAGGAAAATAAAGGGCAGCTGATAGACATTTCCTTTCTCATCCAGAGGCCTCTTGAAACTGACGCGGTGACCACAATTCAAACAGCTCTACAGTTTTATGACTGACTCATGGAGATATCACAGCTGTTACAGAGAAGGACCTCCACTTGAGTTAATGATGATGAGGATGAGTTCTTCCTCCACTGCAAGTAATTATGATGTCACAGTATAATAAAGAGTGAGAGAGAATTTATCCTCCTTTACACTTATTACACTCACACATACAACCAAAAACATTACAAGCACTGATAAAATACATCAACATCAATCTAAAATTATCTTATTTCTTTTGTTTATACACAATATGTGTATATAAGGAAACTTTTCAGATTTAAGTTTAATTGCATTGAGTCCAGAGCATGAATGAATTTCATGAAGAAATGTCCAAGTGTGTGTGTGTGTGTCTGCAGATGACGCTCATTTTGCCACCAGCGTCATCTGCAGTGTTGTAAGTTTGTTGAGTGAACTCGGAGTGTCTACAGTGTCGCCGCTCTCAGAATGGCAGCGCTGGCCCTTTTCTCACTCTGACTCTCAGTTTCCTGTGCAGCCGTTCAGTCAGTCGCTCTGCACCACCAACAATATGGCCATATGCAGGAGAGACAGCTTCCTCTGGGGGAAAGGTACGATTTTATTGTTATTATCCTCATTATTGTCACACTTTTATATCATTATGACGCTTATATTCTATTACCAAATGCTGTTTCTCAAACACAAACACAGTGTTTGTTGTTTTTAGCCTCATCGGTCGTCTGCCAACATTAAAAAGAGGCAAATCCAGATTATGTCAGTTAAAACCAGTTCAGTGCTGTCAACTAAAACATCTTGTTGTAATCACGTTTTTAATTGTATGATCATTTTAGACGTAAACAGCCTACAACAAAAACTAAACCTGACTGTTATTTTGATGCAAAAATTCAAGCTGCACAAAACAGTTTAACCTTCGATGTCACACTGAATCAGTTAGTCAGAGATCAGCTTTTTCCGCCTTCTGTCCTCCGTCTGTTCGTTGACCGCTGCTATAACAGGTGAGGGATGAAGTGATGCGTTCTGATCCATTGGGATGCTGTAGTTGTTAAGAGAGTCCACAATACCCCCAGTGTCACCCCCATCCTGAGAGCTGATGCTTTTCTGTTGACCCCCACAGCTCTGCTGAAATGCGCCCCGGCAGAGAGGAGGTCCAGTGAAACCACCAAAATCCAGCTGGATGACATCCAGGTACTGTGGCGGTGAAGATCCAAGGTCTTCCATTAGAAATGTGAATCGTCATTCACTCCTGGCTGCCTCAGCTCAGTTCTCCACAGCACACAAAGACTCTTTGTTCAGCTGCTGTTAATAGAGCTATGAAGGTTATTTGGTAACAAAAGGACAAATGGCCAATGTCATTTTACTCAAAACTGAGCGAGTATCTGTGATGAAACCTTATTATGTGAAATGTTCTTATTCTGAACGTCTTCCTCTCAGAAACTGAGGCTGGAGATGGATCACGTCGGTCCAGAGGTCCAGAGTCCTGAAGTGAAGGAGCAGAAGTGAGTATGAGGAAATTTCCAGCTGCTCATCAATGAGTCAGCTGCTGCTTCGTCTTCCTTCTGATTTCTCTGATGTACTTTGAGATCCCACAACAAACTCATTCTGACGAAAGCTTCGCTGCAATCATTCATTTCAGAATATTTGGCTTTAGCTGCTGCGTCTGGAGGTTCTGTGTTGTGCCTTTAAAGCCTGTCACTTAAATATTTAATGCTTTATTCATTTTATTTCATCATTTATTATTGAGCTAATTATTGACACATCAAGTGAACAATTTCATCTTATTTTCAGCTAACTACTGTAAATACATTACATTTAGCCAATTACTGTCAACACATCACTTACTTAACTATTTTAAGTTAATTTAATACATTTAGCTACATTTTGAACTATTATTACTTTTAACTAACACCTGTCAATACGTTTAGCTAATTATTTAAACCATTAATCCTTGTGAATATATTATATTGATGGAAATGTTTAAACTTTTAACACTTTCAGCAAACTTTAGTGACACCTTGATTGTTTAATTATTTGACTAATTGGAGCAGTCGAGTGAACAAAAACAGAGCTTCAGTTTTTATGATATTTGCTTTGTTAAACATGAGAAAATCCACATCCTGGTTATTTTTGGTGGTCTTAAGAGGAACTTTAGAAGTTTTGGCTGTAACAAAACACATTTACTGACCTGAGAACTAATTTTGACCACATGGTGTTGCGATATTTTGAGAGTGTGTGCGGCTGTCTACATATTTGGACTTCCTGTCGGCGTATCAGAGAGAGCTGATGATAACTGAGCAGAATGAAACTTCACTCTGAAATGTTTTACTGGTACGATAACCACAGTTTCTCAGTATTACTGCTCACACCTCACCGATCTCCCAAATCTCTGACACCCACCATTTGATAAAATAAATCTTCAATCATTTAGAAACTTTTTCAGTTAAGCAAATGTCAGTGTTAGTTTATTTTGGAAAAAAAATAAACTAACTAAACTTTTTTGTGTGATTTGCAGCAATAAAATGGTTGTGAGAAAGAGAAGATTCTTACGTGGCAAAAAGAAATTCAACATGGACCCCAAAATGGTGAGTTATGAGGTGCAGATAGAAAAAGGAGGAGAAGATTTCAGGGTTAAATATTTGACTGATGCTACGTGTTGACTCGTGTCTGTTCATAGACATTTAGCAGACTTTTCAGACTGTATCTCCAGTTGTGACTTTAGTTGGTTACACAAAATTGAATTAGGGGAACTTCGTTATCTTGGTTCTCTGGAGTCACAGTTAAAGGGACAGGACGTGAAATTACACTTTCACTCACTTCAGAAACTTGAAAGCAAAGGTCATTCTGCACAAAGCTGATGTGTGGTTGAGATGCGCAGGAGTGCAAACCTTGTAGAGAAGCAGAGCAGGGGAGGTAGCAAGAAAAGCCACATCCTGTTCCCTGAATTGGGGCAGAAGCACCGCTTCTTTGCAGCAATCTCCATCTTTAAGATCTTTCCTGTCTTTAGTAAAAAAAAAAAGAAAAAAAAAGAAAAAAGAAAACACAAAACAAACAAACATACAAACATAAGGCCCTCTGTCCCTCGGCCTGTAACCGAGGACGAGGACGAGTGGGCGGATGAGACGGACGCTTTTAAGACTTCTTGGCATTGAGGGTGACTTTAAGTGGAATTGATTTGAAGAAGTGCTTAGAGCTCACTGAGAATAAAGGCTCTTATTCTGGAGGTTTAAACACTGATTCATCCAATCACCTCTCTGGTCTCCTGATTATTGTCGCCAGAGACTCTAAAGCAGAAGAAATGATTCTGGATGTGTGACACGACTGAATTTAAACACAATTTAACACAATGTCCTGAAACACCAACCCTCTGATTAAATAAGTCAACATTTAACGTTTTCTTCCTGCAGGGCGTCCATTATCTGGTGGACAACAAGCTGCTGGAATGGCGAGCAGAGTCAGTGGCCGAGTTTCTCTACAAAGAGGAGGGGCTGAACAAAACCGCCATCGGAAACTTCCTGGGAGAGAGGTACGACAGTAACCTGCCCGTTCTTTACTGCAGGAGTTTGACTTTACCAGCAGCTCATTAAATATGATCTAATGTTAAAGATTAAAACGCTCAGGAAAGCGCTGGAGTTAGCTCTAATTGGAGCGACGAATTAAAAGAAGTAATGACCCAATAATGTAACATGACGGTTTAACGTCACTTCCTGTCTCTAACAAACCAATCAGAATCAAGAAAGACTCAGACTTAAGTAAATACATGAAGTCCTCACACTTCATTCTGTCTAATAACCATCAGGGGGGCGACTCCACTGGCTGTAAAAAGAATTCAGATTTTATTGAAATGTATAGGAAAATGGCCTCACTTCTGATTGAATTATTGGCTGAGTAAATGTTTTCCTAATAAGTCAGGGAGCGTTTTTTTCCACTGTTGTGCAGAAAGTGGAAAATCCTGTGTGCTTTATTTATAATTTACAGCATGACACCTCCATTATTAATGAGTAAACTCACACACTAATGAGATTAGCATTTGATTTAAAGAGGACACACTGACGCAAGACTGAACTTCTTTAGTTTTAAATTATTGATAAATGGGCCAGATTATTGTAATTATCCTATTTTCTTTCCACACAGGGAGGAAATGCATCTGGAGATCCTGAAGGCCTTTGTGGACTTACATGAGTTCGCTGACCTGAATCTGGTGCAGGCGCTGAGGTTTGCATCACAAAATAACACGAGTGTGAAAATCTGCATGAAATGTTGCAGCAGCTTTGCCTGAAGTCGTGTTTTTGCGTAGATGTGGAAATCTTACACTCCTCCTCCTCTCACAGACAGTTTCTTTGGAGCTTTCGTCTCCCAGGAGAAGCTCAGAAGATTGACAGGATGATGGAGGCGTTTGCAACTCGCTACTGCGACTGTAACCTGGGGGTCTTCCAGTCTACAGGTATGAATGATGATGACAGAAGTTATCAGCTGTTCATGAGAGTCAATTCGGATTCTTTTCACTGAAGCTTCTCATCCTACACAGGAAGTTCAGCAAAAGTGTCTTTCCTCAGACAGAAACCTGCTTATTATCTTTAATGGCTGAAATTTATGAAGTGAATTAGTTGGAACGATGCGTGTGTCTGTTGTGTGTTTGTTTGTGCGTAATAGACACCTGCTACATCCTGTCTTTTGCCATCATCATGCTCAACACAAGTCTCCACAACCCCAACGTGAAAGACAAACCCAGCCTGCAGCGATTTGTCTCCATGAACAATGGCATCAACAACGGGGAAGACCTTCCCACCGAGCTGCTGACGGTCAGCCCTGCTAACACCGAGCCAATGTCCCACTCAGTTTTTACTTTTTTTAAGTTTCCCTTCTCAAAATAGACTGCGTCTCTTACTGCTGCTAACTGTTGACTCTTAACTATAAACAGCCCTATTAAGCACAGAGAATTTACACGCTTCCAAAAATCCCAAATATTCTCCTTAAACTGCAGAATCAGCTGATCTGTCGTGCGTGAAACTGACTTCAGCGATAAACTGATGAGTGAAGTTAGTTCAGATCTGGATCGGTCTGACTCTCTGACTGGAGCTTTGCTGGAAAATCTACATCTGGTGATGCTAGAAATGATTTTCTCTTTTTTCGGTTTTCCAGAAACTGTACGCGAGCATCCGCAGCGAGCCGTTTAAAATCCCAGAGGATGACGGGAACGACCTCACGCTGACGTTTTTTAATCCGGACAGAGAAGGTTGGCTCCTTAAAATAGGTGAGATGATTGTGTTTGTGTCGCATTGAGCGGATTGTCGTGCTGTCTGGCCAGATAGTGAATTCCTGTTTGTCTCTGTCGAAGGTGGCCGCATAAAAACCTGGAAGAGGAGGTGGTTCATCTTGACGGACAGCTGCCTCTACTACTTTGAATACACCACAGTGAGTATCAAACAGCCAAATATCAGACATCCTACCTGCAGCTAAAAGTTGGGGTCAGACTGTGTTATATCCGTCTCCTCCTCCAGGATAAAGATCCAATCGGGATTATTCCTCTGGAGAACCTGTGTGTCAGAGAGCTGCAGGACACGAGCAAACCGGTACGGAGTTATTTACCTCCACTCATTTTGTGTTCATGAATCACACAGAAGCTGTTAGATTACAGCCCTGAAAACAGTGAGTCACAGAGCCGCTAAAAACAAACAGAAAGCACATGAACATGTACTGATGGTGTGTGTTTGAACAGTATTGTCTGGAGTTATATAACCCCAAAGGCCAGAAGATCAAGGCCTGCAAGACGGAGCACAAAGGCCGAGTGGTGCAGGGTAAACATCAGTCCTATAAGCTCAGTGCAGCCAGCGCAGAAGAGCGGGACCACTGGATCCACGCCATCAGGTGAGAGCTGAGGACAGAAGGGAGGACAGAAGGAGGACAGAGGAAGGACAGAGGGAAGACAGAGGAAGGACAGAGGGAGGACAGAGGGAGGACAGAGGGAAGACAGAGGAAGGACAGAGGGAAGACAGAGGGAGTACAGAGGGAGGACAGAGGGAAGACAGAGGAAGGACAGAGGGAAGACAGAGGAAGGACAGAGGGAGGACAGAAGGGAGGACAGAAGGAAGGACAGAGGGAGGACAGAGGGAAGACAGAGGAAGGACAGAGGGAGGACAGAGGGAGGACAGAGGGAAGACAGAGGGAAGACAGAAGGGAGGACAGAGGAAGGACAGAGGAAGGACAGAAGGGAGGACAGAAGGAAGGACAGAGGGAAGACAGAGGAAGGACAGAGG
The DNA here is from genome assembly GCA_034769265.1 of Remorina albescens. Lineage (NCBI taxonomy): Eukaryota > Metazoa > Chordata > Actinopteri > Carangiformes > Echeneidae > Remorina > Remorina albescens. The sequence continues at coordinate 949,334 of CM068493.1, forward strand.
GAGGACAGAGGGAGGACAGAGGGAAGACAGAGGGAAGACAGAAGGGAGGACAGAGGAAGGACAGAGGAAGGACAGAGGGAAGACAGAAGGGAAGACAGAAGGGAGGACAGAGGGAGGACAGAGGGAGTACAGAAGGGAGGACAGAGGAAGGACAGAGGGAAGACAGAAGGGAGGACAGAGGGAGGACAGAGGAAGGACAGAGGAAGGACAGAGGAAGGACAGAGGGAAGACAGAGGGAGTACAGAGGGAGGACAGAGGGAAGACAGAAGGGAGGACAGAGGGAAGACAGAGGAAGGACAGAGGGAAGACAGAGGAAGGACAGAGGGAGGACAGAGGGAGGACAGAGGGAAGACAGAGGGAAGACAGAAGGGAGGACAGAGGAAGGACAGAGGAAGGACAGAGGGAAGACAGAGGAAGGACGGAGGGAGGACGGAGGGAGGACAGAGGGAAGACAGAGGGAAGACAGAGGGAAGACAGAAGGGAGGACAGAGGAAGGACAGAGGGAAGACAGAAGGAAGGACAGAGGAAGGACAGAGGGAAGACAGAGGGAAGACAGAGGGAAGACAGAAGGGAGGACAGAGGAAGGACAGAGGAAGGACAGATGGAGTACAGAAGGAAGGACAGAGGGAGGACAGAAGGAGGACAGAAGGAGGACAGAGGAAGAACAGAGGAAGGACAGAGGGAAGACAGAGGAAGGACGGAGGGAAGACAGAAGGGAGGACAGAGGAAGGACAGAGGAAGGACAGAGGGAAGACAGAGGAAGGACGGAGGGAGGACGGAGGGAGGACAGAGGGAAGACAGAGGGAAGACAGAGGGAAGACAGAAGGGAGGACAGAGGAAGGACAGAGGGAAGACAGAAGGAAGGACAGAGGAAGGACAGAGGGAAGACAGAGGGAAGACAGAGGGAAGACAGAAGGGAGGACAGAGGGAGGACAGAAGAGTCTCTGCTTGTGAAGGATAAATCTATAAAATTAGCTCTAATTTCAGCAACAACATTAAAAAGCTGCTAACGGATGAAGTCAACAGAAATGAACACATGAGGGTTTGAGGTGTGGGAGTTCTTCATGATGTCCTCAATAGCTGATCAGCAGCCATTTAAAAAAATGTGTGAATACCTGATCCAGATGTCACCTCAGAGTTTGATGTCTGAACATCTGGAGCTAAAATATGAAATATATTCATTTTAAACATGCTCCTCAGGGCGAGCATCACCAAGGACCCTTTCTACGACCTGGTGTCTCTTCGGAAGAGGAAGGTCATCAGCAACACGTCCTCGTAGGACTGAACGTCCGCAGACAGGACCGCAAACACGTGGCCTCTGATTTTAGGAAAGAGTTCGTTCAGAGAAAAAAGAAAATTCAGCATTTCACAGAATTCTATAAATTAGGAAGTGACACTTTGTGAACTATTTGTGGAGCGAAGCGTGAACCGTCAACTTCTGCAAACTGTGCAAACTATAACTGTGACCTGAGTGATCATCTGCAGCAGAGGCTGAGCTGCTCAGACCCCCCCCCGACAGAAAAGTTCTTAAGTCCTTAAATTAACTTATAAATATAAATTGTACAGTGTATTTTATTGAGATTTATTATGGTCATATGTTTTGTAAAGTTGAATTATAATTATTATATAATGTAAAGACTTTATATGGATGAGAGGATCACACTGTTGTGTAGTAAACTGGTTTACTCTCATTGTGTTTGTGTTGCTCCAGCAGATGGCGTCGTCTCATCATCACAACGCCTCACGTTCCAAAAATGTAGCTTTAGTGTGACTGTTTCTCTCACAGTCACATTTTATCGGCCTCGTCTTTATCAGATGAAGGAGTGTTTTCCTGTTGTGAAGCAGAAATGTGGTTTCCTGAAAACTTTTACACACACGAAACAGCAAACATTTTGTGTCTGGTGGAGGTGTGTTGGCTCACCTGTGGAAAACAAACATCCTCAGGGGTCCTCAGGGGTCCTCAGGGGACGGGACATCAACTGTCACTGAAGTTTGAGTAAAAATAATACAAATAATGAAGATTTTTTTCTGACCGTCCATGTTTGATTCAGGTCACCATCAGCCAGAACATTAAGACCACCTGATCCTGATCCTGGAGGTCTGGACTCCTCTAGACCTCTGAAGCTGACCTCTGGGATCTGGACTGAGACTGTCAGAGACTGAAAGTTGGACTTTATGGTCTCAGTCTTCAACACAACATGATGTTCATTTTTTAAATGAAGCTCCATTTAGAGGGAAACAGAGCAGGAAGGGGGCGGGGCTACTGTGTGACTGACAGACTTTACCACCCAATAAGGACAGAGGACAGAGCAGGTCAGATCCACCTTCTCCTCCAAATCTGGTTTCTGCTGGTTTTTAAAAAAAAACTTTCATAAGACAGTTGATTTATTCTAAAAAGGTGCAAAAATCCAAATATTTATTTACATTTAATCAAACAAACTATTCTTATTCATTACTGAAAAAAAAAAACAACTTTAAGATTTACATTTCTGTACAAAACGTCATTCTTTGTGCGTCGAGTGGTTCTGAAGAATTCACATTTTAACCTCTTCAAGTTTCACCCGAACAAAAACAAAAGGCTGAAGTGCAAACACACACAGACACACACCGGCCTCGACACGCTGCATTATTCACCGCCTGGACGACGGTGAGGTCCCTGTAAGGTGAAACTCAAGACAACAGCACAACTGATCACTTTTCCTGTCTCCATAGCAACCACGGGCACGGCGTCATCCGTCAACGCCTCCTCGGTCAAAGCACGTCTGTGTTGGTGGCGTTTGGGGTAAAAGCAAAGTGTGCAAAACAAAAAATATTCCTACAGTAGAATAATTTAATACAAAAAAGTAAAAAAAATAAAAATTATGGCAATTAAAAATCTCCCATCAGCCCTTAGGGCGAGAGAGAGAGAGAGAGAGAGTGTGTGTGTGTGTGTGTTGACCACGAGCAGTTAAACGTCTCTATGGCGATGAGTCCCATCATGCACAGCAGCAGGACCTTCAGCTGGTCTGCAGCAGACTCAGATCCTGAATGTGGACTCTGATCTCAGGACTGGATGCAGTTCTTCTTCTGGTGCCGCCGCCGGTTTTTGAATCCTGTTCAAACAAACAGACGGTTTCATTAAAGGTCCCACTTTTTATACATCTGGTGTTTAATCTTGAATCCATGAGATGTTGTGAACGCCTTTTAGAGCCACATTATTATAAATATATATTTCTGTATTTGTTTAAAAACTTCTCATCTGATTCTGTCTGATCAGTTCAGACTCTGAATGTTTCCTTCTTCTCCAAAGAAAAGTTCCTCTCATGTGTTTGTGTTGTTCTGGAGCTGATCTGAAGTTTCTATCTTTATCTGATCAGGAGTTCTGATGAAGAATCAGCTCTACAGAACGCTGTAATAATAAAACGATGAGATTTGACGACGTACCGTCTTCGTCTCCGGTGTCGATGGTCTGCAGAGACAAGCTCCTCTGCATCACCTTTGACGGCTTCTTGGTTTTGGTTTTCAGCAGACTTGGTCTCTCCATGATCTCAAACGAGTCCTCCAGCTCGTCTCCTGCGACCCCGTTGGTGTCCGACACTCTGGGGGCGGGTGACGGCGTCTGAGTGACCACACCTTCTTCTATAGTCTCTGCGCTGTGATTGGCTCCTCTGCCTTTCAGGAAGTTCCTGAAGGAGCTGCGTTGTTTCTTCGTTCCGGCCGACGGGTTCTTCTTCGGGCCTGCCTTTCCTTCTTCGTCCTCTTCCTCTGCAGGTGGACTGGATGTCTGCGGGGAGACCCGGTCCACCATGTCCCTGCCACCCTGCAGGCCGTACCTCTGGTTCTGGTCCCCGACCAGCGAGTCCCGGGCACTGGACAGGTCCTGCAGGGAACAAGTGAGGCCCGCGCTGTTCCCAAAAACCAGAGAGTACTTTGGATTGTGGTACTTGTGAGCCGGCACCTTCAGGTCGATCTGCTTGGAGTCCCCGACGGATACTTGAAAGCGAGACGTGGAGACGGGCGGAGGTAAGATTTGCTCGACCTTTGGCTTCGTGATGGGCGCGGCGACAGGCGGTTTGGTGATGTTAAACTCCTTGTAGAGGTCGACCTGCTCCGACACGGCGTACAGCTCCCTGAAGTCGTTATCGAAGAAGTCCACGATCTGTCCCGTCATCACCGTGATGGTGTTCCTGTCGATCCGGGAGGAACTCCAGGTGAAGCTGCAGCAGGAAAGAGAGGAAAGTCAATTCTGTGGCATGATGAGCAGCTTCCACTGAAATAAAAAAACGTCATCCTCTGACTCTGAAAGTTCATATTTTGGACCTTCAGGACCTCCATCAGCTAAACGAACAGAAAACAAGGACGCACTGAAGGAGCCGTCAGTCCTTCTGCTTCTGATGGCTAACTTAGCTTAGCATAAAAAAAATAAACAGCCATTGAAAAGTCTCTGATAAGAATGAACTCTGTAGAAGCTGTTGAGGTCAAAAGTTAAAGCAGCTCTACTATAAAAGCCTGATGCTAAGCTAGGCTAACCTTCTGGTCCAGACCAGCTCTACATGTAAAGTAAATTAAATCAGAACAGGAAAGAAAAACGCCGACTGTTTTGGTGTTCGTCACCGTCGACCACATTAATGTTACGGTAATCTTTCCTGCTCTCAGAGAAGAGCCTGATGACTCTTCACAGAACTGTGACTCAAAACAAAACACCAGAGTCAGAACACAACTAAGACTTCCTGCTGAACAGAAACTGCTTCATCCCTCATGAGGTCGATATGAGCCGACGGCGAGAGGAACTGCATGTGACATTCTGAATGTTCATTAATGTTCAATATCATCATCATCATCGATTAATACAGTTTTTTATCGTTCATTAACTGTTCAGACGGCAGCATCTAAAACTACATACTGTATGTTCTCCTATAGTGAACTTTATTCAAAACATTTCATTATAAATTTAAGGATTTTTTTATTGTAATCTTAGAATAAAATAGATAATAATAGTGGCTGGAATATATTATGTTGTGTTTAAATACTGTGTATTGTAAATATCTGTAGGAGAACTGGCTCACATCTCACAGTGGAAGACTGTGTGAAGAATTATTTCTCTAAACTATTTCACTCATGTTCAGCGATGAATGACATCATAATCAGGCATCAGCCAAAAAATAAACCAGAAGCTGACTGACGATTAAACTCTGGCAGCAGGTTCAACAGTTGGCGAAGACAAAGCACTCTAAAAAGGAATTCAAAGCATTCAGCAGGTTCAGAAAGTCATTAATGTGTCAGAGAGTGCTGCCGGTCCTGGACTCGCTCCAGGTCTTTGTTGTGAGGCCGGTTCTCACAGAGGTGCAGAGAAATATCCATAAAAACATGCAGCCGCTGCGTTTTTATGAAACGTGACTAACATTGTTTCAGTATATTTGATCAGAAGACGCCTCTCTTCTGATCGGCTGACTGTTTTCTGAGTTGTACAGTTAAAATAAAGAAGATTACACCTCAGAGAAACCAAATCCTGTGGAGGTCTACCTTCAGACCGTCAGGACCGGAGGCCCAGGAGAGCTGCTGCCTGAATGTTTGACATGTGTCCTGCTCCAACACACCTGATTCAAGTGATCAGCTGAGGTCTGATAAGGAGCCACTTACTGGAGTTGGTGGCCCCTGGTCCTTTAAAAAGTCAGAGCTCACCTGTAGGACCCGAACATGACCTTCTCTCCGTCCACCAACATGTACTTGGAGGACAGAGATCCAGGCAGTTTTCCGAAGGACAGGTGGAGCCCCACGCCCCTCAGCATCCGCACACGGAGATTCTGTGGAGGAACAGTCACCTGATTAAACGCCTCACCTGGTTCAGCTTCACGCAGGTTAAACTGAGTAAACGCACTCTGATCCATCAGCTGATTGGTTTTAGCCAACGCCAAGTCAAACTGTGCCGTCACACCTTCTGACATAAGGTCGGCTTTCTGAGGGAATAAAAGGCTCAAACTCGAACCCTTCAGCCGCATGTTTACTTAAAGGGAAGAGAGCCAGGGAGGCAGAAAAGGACGGCGGGAGGAGGCGAAGCGTCGAGTTACAGCCTCTGCATCTGTTCAGAGTCTGATTGTTCGTGTGTGAGAAGTCAGAGTAACAGATCCCAGAGCTCTGAAAAGGCCTTTCACCGCCCCGTCAGCTGACACCTCCTGTGATCCGATTCCACCGGCAGATAAGACCGAGTATGGAGCCGGTCCGGCTCTGCAGCTCCACACTGAAGTATTATTAATAATTCATCAACCTCTCATGAATCACACGCTTTTGTCAGCGGGGCTGATTATAAAGTGGCAGCTGTTTATGTAAATAACTTTTGAAGGTGGCGGTAGAACCGTTCCACCTGATCGAACACGCCTTGACATTTGAGACGCAGCATGTTGTAATCCATGAAAATCATTACAGGTGCTGCCAGGTGTCTGGTCTGGTCCCCCCCCCCAGCTTACCCGCAGATGCATCGCGTTGATCTGCAGCCGAGCGCACATGTCCAGGAAGTGGGGGACTCCCTTGGCCTCCAGCACGGCGTAGACCGCCACCACCCGCCGAGAGGAGGCGTCCAGCAGGTCCTGGAGGATCTGCAGGTCAGTCAGGAGGTCCATGACGATGGCCACCACCTGAGAAACACAGAGAAGGGAGGGGGCGGGGCTAAATCAGACAGGTAGATCAACAGCAGACACCTTTACTGAAGAGGAAAACTGACATACATTTAGTGTTTGTATTTCACTTCTACTCAACACAAGTTTACTTTTAAAGTAAAGGTCGTGTCGTGTTGGTTCATTTTGTCCTTTCACTATATTCATTTAATTTTTATTGTTTTGTGTTTGTGTTATTTTTTATGGTGCTGTTCTGTAAATAAACTCCCTCTCTGAATTACAGATAATTCATTTTTTAACTAAAATCTTAATTAGTTGAACTCTCTTCAGGTAACTGCAGAAGTAAACTAACTGGATGAAACTGCTTTTAAAAAAATAAAGAAAATAATAATAAAACTGTTAAAACTGAATTCCTTAACCAGACAGACATAATCAATATGAAACACCAACTTTAATCTTAATTCTCCACATTAATCTCTAATAAAAACACTGAAGAACAGAACTGAACGGCAGACCGCTGACAGAAGAAAAGAGCTCAGGTGGATTTGACCTCCAGGTGAACGCATCACTGATGATGTAACACCTGATGATTTCTGGGTCACTGAGTTCAGTTTAGACCTTTTCAGACGGCGACTGTGGGAGTAAAAAGCTGATGCATCACTGGATCCTGTTTTTACACAAAAAGTCCAACAACAAGTGTAACCAACTGTCGTGTTATTTCATGAAACGGCAGCTCTGAGTGCTCAGGTTCAGTCCTTAAACACACATGATGACTGTTTTACAGCCACGCCGGGTTTTATATCGCAGCCGTCATGTGACGATTTTTCCATTTCCTTATTGCAGCTCCGTTCGGACGTGTCTGGGCCTGAAGCTGGTGTTTTCCTGACGGAGCTGAAGCTCATTCATCTTTAAATGTCACTTACACAAAAGCCTCGCAGTAAAAGTGATACTTTAAGTTGATTATGTGTCTTTTATAATTTAAAGTTAAATCTGAAACGTTTCTGCATTAAAACAGACATTATAGTTTTCAGTTGTTATCAAGTTTTTTCAGGAAATCTGGGATTTTAAAACTAATAATGAGATTATATCTCTTTTACATTTGTATTACTGATGTGAAACTTCATGTGTTGGTTGAGTTATAATTGAACCATAAAGTTATATTTTATTGGAGAAGTGTGTAAACAACAGTTCAAAGTTTTATCTGTCGCGATTAAAACTCACACTATGGTGAGATTTTATTGTCAGTCAGTGTGATCACATCCAACTGTGCACATTTCTGATTCCATGACGAGCTAATGTCCTGACTGGAGCCTAAAGACAGACGGCTCAGAGTCCCTCAGCTGGTTCATCTGCGCCTTCTGTCCATTTCAGCTCATCATCTAAAACCTAAATCAGCTTTTTCCCTCCTCCTCCATTTGGAACTGATTCTTCTTCCCATCATCCTTTGGGGCCAAACTCTGCAGCATTCTTTGTTTTTTTTTTTTTTGGCATTCCTGCCAGGTGAACCAATCAGGAGCTTCTCAGTGGGCGAGAGAGAGAAAAGAGAAACTCGGGGCTCGGCTGCAAGTCCTGATGCGCATCTCCCATCTAGACCTTCAAGACCTGAACCGCGAACCAGTCCGCCTGTCAGAACCTGCACACGACTCTCCCTTCGGTTTTTTAGGCTTTGAGCCAAAAACTCTGCATCTGCAGAGTCTGATGCTCTAAAAGGGTTTTATAAGCGTGCAGGTCTGAACAGAGACTGAAGGAGACCAGGACCGGCCTCGGTCCCCGTTTTGTTGTTCACTGAGTCATAATTCATTAAAGTGACACATCAGCTCAGCTCTCATATGTTAATCCGTTAATAACTAAAAGGAACAAAGAAATGTTTTATGTTCAAAATTAGGACATGTTGGAGCTTTACATTCAGCTCCCGGTTCTTTAGGCTAACAGCCCGTAGCTGCATTTTAAACCACACGACGTTGTTTCTAATGTTCTGAGCGTGTCGGTGCAGAACTCATCTGTCACTTCATTTACAGCAGAAACAGTCTGATCAGACTGAACTTGTTCAAACTTGTCTGCAAACACGGCGGTTTAAAATCACCGATGTAAAGACGAATGTCCATAATGTCTCTGAAAAATAACAAACAACACAGTTCAATTCGGATTTTATCAGACGATTACAGGAAGTGATCGAATAAAGACCATGAGAAGAAGATCTGAAGTTTTTTCTTTAGTTCATAAAGTCCTGACTGAATAATGTACAACAAAGACACATAAAGAGACAAACAACCACCGCAAAGAGACAAACAACGACCACAAAGAGACAAACTACGACCGCAAAGAGACAAACAACGACCACAAAGAGACGAAAACGACCACAAAGAGACAAACTACGACCACAAAGAGACAAACTACAACCGCAAAGAGACGAAAACGACCACAAAGAGACAAACTACGACCGCAAAGAGACAAACAACGACCGCAAAGAGACAAACAACGACCACAAAGAGACAAAAACGACCACAAAGAGACAAACAACGACCACAAAGAGACAAACTACAACCGCAAAGAGACAAACTACGACCACAAAGAGACAAACAACGACCACAAAGAGACAAAAACGACCGCAAAGAGACAAACAACGACCACAAAGAGACAAACTACAACCGCAAAGAGACAAACTACGACCACAAAGAGACAAACTACAACCGCAAAGAGACAAACAACGACCACAAAGAGACGAAAACGACCACAAAGAGACAAACTACGACCACAAAGAGACAAAAACGACCACAAAGAGACAAACTACGACCACAAAGAGACGAAAACGACCACAAAGAGACAAACTACGACCACAAAGAGACGAAAACGACCACAAAGAGACAAACTACGACCGCAAAGAGACAAACAACGACCACAAAGAGACAAAAACGACCACAAAGAGACAAACAACCACCACAAAGAGACGAAAACGACCACAAAGAGACAAACTACAACCGCAAAGAGACAAACTACGACCACAAAGAGACAAACTACAACCGCAAAGAGACAAACAACGACCACAAAGAGACGAAAACGACCACAAAGAGACAAACTACGACCACAAAGAGACAAAAACGACCACAAAGACAGACAGAACGTCCTTCAGAGTGTCGTTCTGTCTGTCTCTGGATATGAGGGGACATTTTGTGTGTTTGTTTTTAGCAAGTCTGCAGAAGGACAGTAATGTCTCTCAGACTGGGGGGGTCGGAGGGGTCTTTCACTGCTGCAGGTGAGTCACAGTCACATGATCACCGGCAGCCAATCGGTTTGAAGTTTTATTCAAAGGGGCCAAGTAGGTCAGAGCTGGTTTTCTGTCCTCTTTCTGAGCCGGCTGGTGTTTTTCCACAGACTCACAACCAGCGACAGTTTGAACACAAACTCCGGTTTCATTAATTCAGCTGCTGCTGATCCGTAAATCCACCTTAAACCTGCCAACCTGGAGCGGCTCTCTCTTTGGTCACTTTGGGGAATTTAGTGACTGAAGCTTTTAGTTATTTTCATGTGAGAACAAAAAAAAAAATGAAATTCAGTTTGATTATATATATTAAAAAAAAACAAAAACAAAGTGGAACTAGTTTCAGTTCTGTTTGAAGGTTTGACTCTTTTGTTAAAGAAAAGATGTGAAACATTCAAAGATGTAAAAGGTCAAACTAACCAGTTCATCGGAAAGACCAATAAAGTTTAAAAAAAAATAAGAAAAGCACAAAAACCAGTTTTAGTTTGTTTCAGAAGAACTATCTGATTCTGGTCCTCCTGGATCTGGACTCTCAGTCTAGTCCAGATCTGGATTGGACCTAAAACTGATCATTTTCAGGGTTTACTTCTTCATGTTTCTGGTTCTGGTTCTGGTCCAGGGTGGACTGACCTTGTGGGACTCCTGGATCAGCCTCCTCACCACCTCCCTGATGTGTGGTCCCGGTTCTTTGGGGGGGTGTGTGAACACCGACACCCGGGTCACCCCCCTGTAGAGGCCGCCGCCGGTCCAGCCGATGTCCAGGGCCGGCACCTCGGTGTCGGACATCTGGGGCCAGTAGGTGGAGGGGACCCCGGAGTCGGCGCTGGAGGAGCCCCTGGTCTTCTCCTGGTCTCCGGACTCGGAGTCGCTGTCGGCCTCGTACTCCCTGAAGGTCTTGCGGACCGTCCGGACCTCCCGGGCGGACAGGAAGTCCCGGATGTGGTCCTCCTTGAGCCGCATCCTGAAGGCTCCGTCCCCCCCCCGCAGCAGCCGCTCCAGGGCGGCCCGCTGCTCCTCGCTGTAGTAGAACTCCGGACGGGACTCCGGGATCTTCTCGTTCACGTGTTCGTCGTCCATGCACCGGATCTGGGACTGAGCCATGGCCGAGCACCAGCTGCCCCCCCCCGGGACGGGTCCTGCTGTGGCTCAGGTGAGTCCGGCGCTCAGGTGAGTCCGAGGGGGCGGAGCCAGCAGCCTCTTCAAACACAGCACATCCGTGAAGCTGCCGATATTTTTACACGGCTTCCTGTCGGAGAACCTTCACAATAAAACCCCCTGAATTGATTTAGTTCGTTTATTATTATTATTTTAATGATCATCAGATTTATTTTGTGGCTCCAAAATAAAATCATACTGCAAAGTGTTGATGATACAATAACATCAGATATAAAAACAGAACAAGTAGGGCTTTTACTTTGATAGGTAAGCAGGTGTTCAATAAACTTATGCGACGTGTGAGGTTTTTCACAATAAAGGTCAGGGAACCTGCAGCACCTTAAAAAGATGAAACTGTCTGTTCATGCTGCTCCGTTTCATTTCTGATGTCTGTAAATGTTCTTGGTCATATTTCTATATTTCACGTTCCATTCATGCTGCTTTTGGTGATAAAGGTTTTCCAAACGTCCAACTTTAAATAAGATAAATGAAATGAATGAGTTTTGTGTGACTCTGTCCTTCTGCCTCCTCGATGAGCTGCTCACGCTTCACGTTCAAGTTCTTCTGTCTTTCTGTAGGTTAGAGGCTGAATTTTTCTTTATCTGATTTATTACCGTGTTAGTCTGAAAACTCTATCTATCCATATTTCTTTTAACTGACCTATGTGTGTTTTCTACTCCTTTAAGTTCAGATATAACTTTGAGAATAACTATTCTGACTCAGGAGGTGGAAAAGAGAAACCCAATCACTGCCAACCAGGTGATCAGGCCTCCTGCAACACGTCACAACATCAAAACAATTAGAGACTGAAGTTACAGGTTTCCATTCCTGGATGATAAAATGACACTCGGTGATCATTTCATTAGGTACACCAGCACGGATTATTGTTTAAGTCTCGTCTATGTTTAGCATGATTCATTATTATAAATAAATGAAAACATCACTTCATATTTCATGTCAGAACATTTTCTTGGTTTAATTTCCCTCCAGACACGTGACGCAAGTGTGCAGTGATTTTATTTAGGTTTTAGGGAAATATTTCTGTTTTCTGAGAAGCTACAACAGTTTAAGATTCAGAGACTCTGTAACCCAGATTAGTACAGCTTTTATTTTGAAAGCCAGGTCCCTTCTGTGTTCATCTCACCTTTAATCCAGTATGTGGATAATCCTGTTGTTCCCTGTTCTCTGGAAATCTATTTTTGGGTTCACTAGAAACGTCATATAAGAGCAGACTGAAGGAAGTCCTGACACTTTAAAGGAAGATCATCAGAAATCAGTCATAAAAAACGTGAGGACGGTACAAGTTTTTGTGACGCATTTAGATTTGTTTGGGAATCGGTTTCATATAAAACTTTTTTCTTGTGTTATGAAATATGAGAGCAAACGCTTTTGATTCTCCGGCAGACGAGTCATGAAAACATGAACTGACTCAAAGTCCTTCAGGCCCGGCAGGCTGGTGATGAGTCACTGAGTCCTCAGAGTTTATTTTCCAAACGAGACTTCCTGCCCTGCAGAGCGACTCCGAGCGTGTGTCGGCCCGGTAAGTGCGTCGCACAGGGGCGGGGTTTCTCACTGCTGTATTGTGTAGTTGGCAGGAAACAGCCCGCTCTTCCCTCGCAGCCTCCCCCTCCACCACGACGGGTCTGAGCGATCCAGCACCTCGATGACGTCTCCGGCGTAGAAACCGAGCTCGTCGTCTTCCTCGGCCGAGAAGTTGTACAGCGCCTTCACCTGCACGGTGGACGACCTCTGAGGAGGGAGACAGCCATCGCCGTCACTTATGATAAAAAATATCTTCACGTTACGAATAAACTCAACTACGTTACTTTTCCCTCTGAAAGCTTTAAATGCTCAGTTTGTTTATAGAACAGAACAACCTGCGTTCAGAAATAAAAATAAAAAGATCAAGAGCCAAAAGTCCAGCTCACCTTTACACTCATCCACAAAACGATGCATCAGCTGTTATATCTTAGATTCATCTGTTGAATTTTATTATTTTATTTATGTCTGTGTATATTCTCATTCATCCAGGTCATCGAATCGAAAGCAGCTGGACTGGCCTCTTACCTAAAGACGCCTCATTGGTTCTTTTATTTAGTTTAATGTCATTTCTACCTGACTGATGAAGTGTATCACATTAGCACAACTTTGGTTTCTAATCCAGTTTTATATTTCTTTTAATTATGGACATTTATTTTTTTCATTCAACTAAAATGACCCCAAGTTATTAAAAATCTGGACGAATGCTGCAGAATAAAACCAGTTAAAAATGAGTCAGTTATGAATTTCTATAATCGATCGTCAGTTCACGCCGTTCAGCAGGAAAACAGTTTTAAATGAGAAGGGGAGTTGTTTTCTGATTTAAATATCGACCTCAGACTGACCTGAGGCAGAGGCAACGCTTCAGACATCCGACGGGGAGGCTGGGCCAAGCTGACGGGGCTGTTCCTTCCTGTGTGTCCGATGGTGTGAGCTCGCTCCTCCAAACCGACTCTCTTCACCTGGAAAAGGAGGACAGACACGTTTCTGAGACGGACAGACATTTACTGAATCACACGTCGGCGTGCTGTTCGTGGTAAGAAGACGGTTTACCATCTGGTTGTGAGGCTGGTCTGAAGCTCTGCGCGGCGTTGTGGCGGCGGCTGCAGCCGACTGATGCTGTTCAGGCAAACTTCCCCTCTTCCCCTAAAACACACAGGAAGCAGATAAGCAGAATAATTAAGACGACAACCGTCACTTCTATTTATACACTCACATGTTTTTCAACTACAGTGAGTGAAAAATACATTCAAATCAACACAATCAAAACAACTGATAACACAACACACACACAGAGAAAAGAGATTATCTGCAAAATAATCGGTTGTCATTTTCAGCAGAAATAGCTAAAATTTTCCTTCTTTCAGTTTTCGGAATGTAAATATTTTCTGGTTCTTACATATTTTCTAGCAGTAAACTAAAATTTGTGAATGAAAGTGACACAAAAAAACGGATTTGAAGCATCATGGGAATCCGCTCCAGCCTATGAAGATAATTTAGATCTAAGTTTTGACGTTGGTCTCCCACTTATTTATTCATTCTGATTCATTTTCATCTCGTTTGGCGATATTTTATTTATTGGAGTTGATCTTTATGTATAATTATGTTAAAAACCTTGTTCAGGTTGCAGCATTATAACTGTGAATATTTTCTCTTTTTCTATAAAAGTAAAGGTTTTGGACACTGAGACTTAGAATAATGAGCAGGAATAAAAAGAGCTCCTTTAGAATCGGACACATTTTAAACAGACTCAGGACTTCTGAGCCGTCAGGATAAGCAGATTCCTGATGCGGCCGTTGGAGCGTCTCGTACCCACTGAGAGTTGGGGGGGCTCCGGCTGCGCGAGCTGCCGTCGTTGAGGTAGATCTCCCTGGTCTTGGAGATGGAGGTGGTTTTGTAGAAGTCCACCAGCTTGTTGAGGGAGGTGAACTTCTCGGACCACAGGAAGTACTGGCCTCGGTTGTCCCTCAGCACCTTGAAATGCTGAACGTCGCTCTCGTGTCTGAGGTGAGAGACCAAGAAAGACAGTCAGGAAGTTAGTTGGCAGTTTGTGTTTCGCTGCGGCTGTTTATTACACGAGATACAGAAGAACTGAACAGACGGCAGCATCGTAGGTTGTCGCTGGTTTGTGTAGCTGCTGCTGTCTGTGTGGTTCCTGTTGTGTTACTTGCTTGGTTAATGATCTGAAAACGCGTTGATGAGGTCGTGATGGATGAGAAAGTCGAGGTATGAAAAAACTTCCTTCCTCAAATTCAAACTCCCTCAAGTTTCCTCGGACTGAGCTCCTTTAAACGTCCACCTCTGTGTTCAGGTACGTCAGGGCCCCACCTGCTGAACAACATGACTTCCTGTTCCCTTCACTTCTGGATTCCTGGACTGTTTCCTCAGCTGGATTGTCCTCTGCTGGTCAATACAGAAAACTACACTCTTTTACTAGAAAGCTCATGTGGAAGTGAACTCTGTGTTGTGTTTATTTTTTCATCCTTTTGCTTTTATCCTCATTAACTTTTCTTTTCTAATCAACATCAGCTGATTATATATGTGACTCAATAAGAGTCTAAACAAGAACTAACTAAAAACACACATTGAATGTTTCTATCTTTATCTGATCAGGAGTTCTGCTCATTAATGATGAAAAATCAGCTCCAAAGCCTCCAATGCTCTAAATATCTGTATCAGAAACATACAGGACTGATCCAGAGACACTCTGATTGGCTGTGACATCACCCACCGGAGCCAATAGGAGCGTCCGACGTAGAGACGTGACTCTAGACGTCAATATCAAAGATGGAGGATGAGAATGGACGGATAAACACACAGAAGGAGTCAGAGAGTCAGACTGATCCAGATCTGAACTAACTTGGTTCAGATATTCGTCATCCTGCAGTTTAAGGAGGAAAACATCACGTTTCCAACTCCAACCATCACTTTCAAAATAAGACTTTAAACAAGGTCGAATTAAATTCAGTAATAAATCCATCCCAGCTCGTGTCAGTCAGTTTCCTTCGACTCACCTGACAGAGATGGAAAAGTCTCCCGGTGAACTCTGAGAGCCTCGAATCACAAAGTCTCCAACTTCCTTGCTCCTGAGGAGCTCCTCTGCAGCGTTGCGACTGGCCCTCTCCTGAAACCATCTGCAAACACAAACACCTGATGAAAACCTCACAACCACAAAGTGACACAAATCCCGCTGTCAGAATTGGCATGTTGAACCTTTTAATATAAAACACGCCGTGGCAGAGGGATCTCAGATTTCAGCTTTCAGGGTTAGGTTAAGTTAATGTGAGCGTCCGTTACCTCGGAGTCTGCATGTCCAGATAGTTTTGTGGGACGAATCCTTCTTTTCCGTTCATTTCCGCCTTGTACCAATCATCCTGATGGTTTAAGAGCTGCTCAGGAGAAGAAAACCACGGTGATGAGATAATGTGAAGCCACAGAGAGACGATTTCCAGCAAACACACACTGACCTTCAGTACGTCGCCCTTTTTGAAGCTGAGCTCGTCGTCTGCTGTTGCAGAGAAGTCGTACTTTCCTCGGGCTTCCATCGGCGTCGGGGAAGTTAAAGGGAACGGAGAAAAGGCCAAAAGGTTTCTACGCAGGGCGAAAGAGAAACAGGATTTATTACTTGTTTTAAATGCCAAGTTTCTGTTGCAAACTGCTCAAAAGTCTGACGTGCTGCTGAGGAGTCGACATCCTGACGAGAGAGCGGCTCAGATTTTAGGATGATGTTAAAAAGCTGCGGTTTGATGATGGTCAAAAGATTATCTTTAGGAAGTCACAAGATGACATCAGAGCTGCAGAGAAGACACTTTCACGACACGATTACACAAAACCTTCTGGTTTTTGCTTTTGCACCTTCTTTCCTGTAAAAATCTATCAAATTTAAATTAAAGAACAATAAAAGGACAGTTTTGTCATTTAGTGAACAATTTAAAAAAAATCTAAATTTATTGCAAATTAATTTAGCTTCAATTAATTTCAAATGTATTTAATTAGAGCTAATGATTACTGGACTGGCTGATCAGTTTTGATAATGAACTCCTGTGACAGTAAAATGAACATCTAAATAATGATCATTCCCTGAAACAGTGAATGAATCTGCAAATGATTTTATGTATTAACAGATGAATTATTTAGCACCTGACACGTAAAAATATTTTTGTTTAGCCAGCAAACACTGAACATAATTAATTTAGTGTCGTATATGATGAAGACAGGCAGGAAATGTTCATCCGTCAATTCTCAAGAAGCTCCAACCAGAAAATGTTTCAATTTTTTTTGCATCAAAAAATGATTGCTCTGATCCGTCAAGTGTCAAAATGGTGTCCGGTGTATTTTTTGATTTCACTGTCTCATCAGTTAATCAAACGATGATTCAGCTCTGAACTGAAAAAGACATTTGACGACGTCACCTTCGACTCCGCAGGCTTGAAATGAGTGTTTGTTATAATTTCAAAACTAAATAATGATTGGAGAAAAAAAATAATCAGCAGATTAATCAGTAAATATAGAGCTGCACTTATTGGTGCCACCATTAAAAACTATAAAACACAGAAACAACAGCAATAAAAACGTGGTCTCGTTTAACTCGACCTCACTGAATGAATGAATCTACGTGGAAATGATGCGGAGTGAAGGAACTGGAAAAAATCTTTAGTTATCTATTTTTAAATTAGGAAGAGACGCATCAGCAACTTCTCCATTTGTGAGTGTTTATCTACTGACAGTGAATCAAACCTTTAAAACATCCATTAAAGCTGCAGTCAGGACTCAAATCAGAGCTTACTGTATCTGAGGTGTTGCTTTCAGTTATTTTCATGCACACATATGAATAAAACCTTCAGTCTGTGGTCACGGAGTAAAGGATGTGGTGTTGAATTAAAAAAACAACTGAATTCAGTCATGCAGCTGCAAAATGACAGATTTTATCTTTGAACTCAAATATAACAGCAGTTTTATATCGTTTCCACATTGTGAAGAAATGTATATTTTAACCATTTAAGCCAAACAAACCTCAAATTAAATGACCCTTACAGAGCTTTTCATCATTTTAAACCATTCCTGCAGTTTCCAAACTGTCAGTCGAGCAGCAAAAGTCACTAAGTTCGAAAAATAAGTAACGTGGACAAACGATTGGAAGAACTTAGTTGATAGAAAGTAAGAAAAGCGAAAAAGCATAAAAAGTTTAAATAGTTCCCTTAAAGTTAAAGATAATTGGTGATAATTAGCTAAACTGATGAAGCTTAAAGATCCACAGCTGGAATACATCGAAATAAAAAAGCAGACTAAGCTTATTGTCCCATTCATGAGTCACTTGTGACCCATTAATTGTGTGATAATTAATACAAAGTTGGCCGTTCGCACACTCCGACAACGAAAGACTGAAGGATGTGTGAGATGAAAACATTTTCATATAAAAAGTTTAAGGTGGGTTAAATAATGCTAATAAAAATGGACTCTGCTGGTCTGTTCACTTTTCATTCCACTCTGAGACAAAAGTTCAGAGCAGAAGGACGCTCAGGGACACTTTTAGCACAAACATGCTGGTAGTTTATCTTTAATATCTAACTCTAATATCCAACACCTTCTCTGCCTCAGTCAACGCTGTGATAAGAGCAACAAAAGGACTCTTTGAGCAGAGAACCAGGACGGGATGCTGCCTGCTGATAATTAGCCTGGACTGTCCAAAACATTTAGAAAACCAGGAAACAAGAAGCTGTGTGCAGTTTGATCTGTTCAACAATCCTTCCAACTGCCGATTTATGTTTAGTAGAAAGCACACGGGACTTTTCTCAGTAAACTGAAGTACAGACAAAGTTGTGTTTCCTCTTTGGAAACGATAAAATGCCTGTTGGATTTCAAACGCGGCAAAAATGTCTATATGTGCATTTTATTTATGTTATTTTGAGATTGTTGAGGTGGACCTCTGATTATAAAGCAGGTCTGGGTTTCATATTCATACAGTGAAAGGACTGATCCACAGAGAAAGCCTTAAAACGAGCCGTCAGGACTGCTGTAACGTTGTGATGTCACAACTAGACACAGCCCATCCTCTTTGGAGCCATCGGTAAAGTTATCATCAGGTTTAGCTTCAGTCACTTTTATCAGTGATTCTTACCCTTTTACAATTCGTGACGAGTGATTGGCCGAGCTGTGCATCGTTAAGAAAAACTGTCAGCCAATCAGAGAAGAAAACGCCTCGTTTCATAAAACAGCTCTAGTGAGAGAACTATAGATAATGTTTTTGGTTATTAAAAGCACAAATATACTTTTTATGAATATTAAAATCTTCAAATAAAACGGGAAAATCTAAAATATGGGATCTTTAACTTTTGTTTCCCACCAAAACATGTATGTGACATTTAAATGAAATGAAGATTTTCTTGTTGGAATGTGCACAAACTTTCTTTACCAAATAAAAAAATAAAATAAAATAAAAATCAATGCTAAGTGACTTAAACGGAAGTTCTGACAGAACGTCAACATGTCAGCAGCTGAAACAAAAAACAGAACTATATTTATTTATTTGAGCGTTTCGGCCTAAAACGCTCTTTTTTTTTTTGTGTATTTAATGGAAGTAAAGAAAATGTATGCAGTGTTTTTTCCAAATGCTGATATCGTTTCAGTTGTTTGAAGTGTTGCTTGCAGAGCTGCATCTGCTCTGTCTTTAGCTGCAGGGGCTTTCTCTGTTTGCACCTGCATCATAAAGTGACCGTGTGCAGACAGCCATGCAGACGCAGCACAAACTATTTATTTCATTCCTTTTCTGGGTGAAGTTCCTCTCCTTTGAAACGTGCTGCTTTTTACAGGAAGTCAAGGAAGTACTTAGATCCTTTTCTTTTGTAAAAGTGGCATCGCTGCTAAATAAAGGTGCATTCATGTTGACTTTTTTGGATTATCGTTTGTTTTAGTGTAAATTTTTATACATTTCCAACTGGAAAAAGTGGATTAGACATAGAAGGCACCAGAAAATATATAAATAATCAAATATTTAAAAGCAGGATGTTTCAGTTCTACAGCTGGTTTTTACAGGTACATTTAAAATCAGCTGAATAGAACAACAAATCCTAAAATTTTACGTTTCTGGGCTCAGACTGACTCAGTTATCTCGAGCAAAAGGGCCGAAAGATCAGAGCAGACGTGAAGGAGGTACTCCGATCCTTTATATTATTAAAAGTGTCGATGAAATAAAGTAAAAATACTCCATCACCGGTAAAAGTACTGCATTTAAGTCTCCGTGGATACAAATATCTGCAGCAAAATGTCTTCATCACTGATATGTTGTCATATTTAGTTCGTTAAAGTTGTGTAAACTGAATATTTTATTGTTTACTATCAGCTCCAGTGGACGAGCCAACGATTCATGGACTACTGAAATACTGATCCCAGTCTCTGGGGGTCCAGACCTGAACAACTAAATGGACACAAATACCTAAAAATAAATGAAGAATCTTTAACTGGAGCTCAACATGTTCTTCATAATATATTTACCATGTCGTCTTCATCATTTGTTTGTTTATCAGTGAACACTGAACCAGAAACATTCCTGTCACATAAATGTGAAATGGATATTAAGTGCAGTACTTTTGGTCAGAACTGGATCAGATAAAGTCCTTTATCTGTCAGCCAGGCCTGTACTGTGTTTTTACAGACTGGCCCTTCAATTAGAAAATAAAATGCTGATTTCATGTGAAGTTACTGTGAAGAAAGATAAATGCTAACATTTATAACTCTGTTATACTTCTTATTATTTTAATCTCATTTCCATGTAGAAATGTGAAAATATATCTTAATTCAAAGGGGCTGTTCAGTCTAAAAGACCAACTTTTACTTTTACTTCAGTAGAAATGTTCCTTTGGAACGTATTACCAACCAAACAAACTTTGTAGGTGAAAATTTCATCTATACTCCAAATAAACACAATTCCTTCTCGATTACAGCTGCGTATGAGCAGAAAGGGAGACTTTTAGTGAATAAATAAACTTACTTCTGAGTCAGACTGATGATTAAATATCACAAAGATCTAAAAACGTGACAGCAGCCACAATAATGAGTCAATTCTTCATCAACTCAATGGACAATAAACAAATTGGTACCTATTTGGACTGCAGAAGGGCGTTTCATGTTTTGCGGGACGGGACCTCGAATGAACAGCTCACACTCTGAAACCGAACTCTACTTTATAGATCTTCGTTGATGGAGCTGGAAAATAGCCCTCTGCAGGTTTGACCTGTTAACCTCCTGCCTGTTTCAACAGCCTTTTTAACCACTTCCCCAAAAGTACAATCAGTAAAGTCAGTTAAAACACACAACCCAGGGAAATAACAGGACAAATCCATCCACATGATCTGTGAAACAAACACACAAGCTATTTTAAAAACGCCTCAGAAGTTGAGATTTGTCCTGTTTTCTCTTTTTGTCTGTAACTAGAAGGCATCACGGCCGGAAGACAGAATTCATGAAACCAGACAACCAAAACTTCGAGAGTAAAAGTATAA